>JASDQU010816647.1:36270-48038 GCA_032191745.1 Picea mariana
TGAGTACATAAAATAAAAGGGAAAATATGCAAATTATAATAATAATAAAGAATATTAATTAGGGAGTAGTATGTGATTAATAAGGGAGTATGATATGTGATATGTAGGCATGCTAGGGTTTAGGTTATGCAGAGTGTCGAGTGAGTGTTCCTCATTCAGTGGTTTTGTTAGATGGAGGATCCACCACAGTTGGTGGATTACTCTGACGATCTTCTAACCGATGATGATATTTTCTCCTGCCTGATTATTAACCTCGACCTCGATTTGTCCCTCAGCCATGTTAGCTCACATGAGGTTTTTGTGGACCCCAAGACTAGGACACGTGTCTCTTGTTGGATCTAAACAAGTCCCTCGTTTCTCTTATCATTTTTCGAGATACATGTCAAGTCTTGGACTCTTCCCCAAGGTTTTCTCATAAGGAGGGTTTGCATGAGGTTTTAGGTGTTGTATCATCTCCATTTCTTCCACAAAACACATATCTTGTTGTCTTGGTGAACCCTATATCAATATCTTGTGCGACTGGTGGTGAAGTTATCATTGGGGGATTTGGTTTCATTGGGAGTAGACTAGACATTGAAGATTTGCAAGCATTTAGTTTGAGTCATGACTAGGGGATTGTGGGGAGTAAACGTGCAAGCACTATTCGGTCACATGTTGGAGACATTGCATGAGTAGTGTGTAAAGATATGTAAGTCACACAAATCACAGATCCGGACGAGAAAACTATCTTTGGTAAGTTTTGTGGATGAAGGATTTCGATGGGGGGCCTCTCTTAATTGATGTAGCAACATTGGCTCTGGTTATGGGCTATGTCTACATTTTTCATCTTTTATCAAGGGTTTGGATTGGGTTTGTATTCAGGGAGAAGGAATGTACCCTAAAAATCCTCTTTGCGCTTTGGTTTTGGGACCAACAAGTTCTCTGCGCAAAACATTGGCATCCCTTGTTCAATGCCAGTGTCGAGCGTTTNTAGTAGGTAAAATTTTTCATTTGTATATTCATGTTATTTTTTTTATGCTCTTTGCTTTAGTAGTTTAGAATAGACAACTTCAATCCTCGCACATATTGTGTTGTGCCTCTAAGCTTACGAGCTCCTGGTTGACATTAAATCGTTGAGAATTTATGCGACATATTTTTCACTCGACAAAAGCTATCTTTGGTAAGTTTTGTGGATGAAGGATTTCGGTGGGGGGCCTCTCTTAATTGATGTAGCAACATTGGCTCTGGTTATGGGCTATGTCTACATTTTTCATCTTTTATCAAGGGTTTGGATTGGGTTTGTATTCAGGGAGAAAGAATATACCCTAAAAATCCTCTTTGCGCTTTAGTTTTGGGACCAACAAGTTCTTTGTGCAAAACATTGGCATCCCTTGTTCGATGCCAGTGTTGAGGGTTTGAAAAGTCTCTTGATTTTGATAAAGTTACCGAATCTACCATTGGAGTATTGGTTCAACGAAGGGATCAAGGCCATTGGTGATTCATTGGGAACATTCATTATTGCAAATTCCAACTTTAAGTCTTCCTCTAATCACTTAGTGGCCCAAATCCTAGTGGAATTGGACCCTAGGGAAGGTTTATTTGAGTCTATGAAGTTAATTGTTGGTTCACATACTTATTCAAAGGTTCTTGACTACCTTAATGTTCATTTTTTGTTTGTAAGGTGTCATTGTATGGGTCATGTCGTGGATGATTGTGACAAAAAGTTTATCAAGAAGTTTCAGAGGTACCCCCGAGAATCTTCAAAAACGCATGTGTTGTCTTCTTCGTGCAACAATAAAAAAAAGTCGAAGTGGATCTTTCTCCCACTACTCAACAAGGTAAAAGTCAGATCCTTGGTCCTAGTCAGTCACTTTCTCCTCACAAGGAAGATGGTATTGTTGTGGGTGATATTACAGTTCTTCTAGATAGGCCAGGTTGGTCAAGGGTTCATAATCTTCCAAAGGAGATTTTAGATGAATATTTAGATCTATTGTTGTTGAAATGGAGCAATATCGAGGCAATGTGGAATGATTGTAAAGTTAACCAACTGGTTTCGGGTAAGTTTTCATCTTATACTTGTATGGTTTCCTCCTCTACTCAGTTGGGCATGTAATCTTTGGATGAAGTGGTAGGTAATTCAACTTTTCCTTCCTCTGGGGGGATTTTGGCCCAAAATCCAGTGGAAATTAGAAATTCAAATTATCTCACAGTTGATCTTACCAACAACTCTAATATTTCTTTTGCATAGTCCTTATATTCTCGATGGGAGGGTTCCACTAGTTCTTTGTCGACCTCCTCAGGGCATGACCCATATCTTCTTAGGCCCCGAGTTCCAATTCAAGGTCATTCCTCTTTTAGGGACTTGGGGTTTGTCTCAAGAAAAGAACCCTGGCCCTCCAAAGTGGGCCAAAATTCGGTGCTAAAACACGCTCAAGAAAAATCTTTCCATGATGTGGCTCAGGGTCGTCAACATCTTATCTTTGGGGTACTTAGAGCAGGTGTTGCCCCTCCTTTGTCACCTCCATGAAAATCATGTTAGTGAATATGAGGGGTCTTTGGGGGAGACCTAAAAAACTATCCCTCCAAGGTTTCACAGGGCAGGAACATCATGATATTGTATTCATTCAAGAGTCTATGGAGAGAAGTGATCATATTACTTCCGAACTAAACAAACTCTTTCTGGGTTGGGTTTTTATTGGCTAGGATTTGGAGGGAATGTCAGGTGGTATCATCACGGGCCTTTTTCCTTCTATATATTTTATCAATTGTTTCTCTATGAATTTAGGTTTATATATGGATATCATTTGCAAGGAATTGGATTGACACTTCCTATTATGTAATATATATGGTCCCTATTTTGGTAGGGAAAAAATTGGAATTATCTCATGGATCTCCAAGCTCTTCAGTTGGAGGATATCATTATAGGTGAGGAATTGAATTTCTCTATTGGGAGAGAGGGGATATGGGGGGATTCAATGTGAGAAGATCCCATGTCACAATACTTCCTTAACAAACTGGAACTCTCGGGCTTGGTGGACGTGGAACTAGTTGCTATTAGCCCAACCTGGAGTAACAAGAGATATGGGTGTGTGAGAGTGCATAAGCACTTGGATAGATTTCGGGTACATCATAATTTTCTTCAGAAAATTGGTATTTATAGATCTTGGGCTGGAAAAATTATGTGTTCAGACCACTTCCTTGTTTTCCTAGAGATGGATGTGGCAAGGGGGTGCCCGGAGGGGGGCTTTGAAATATAACCCCTCCTCGTTTGAGAATGAAGACTTTTATATTTTGGTCACAGATAAATGGGTTCATTTTAATCCTGATGTTGGTGTATCGAATTCTCAACAATTTGTATAAAATGATCTTAGGAGCCTAAAGGTGTTTGTGATTCATTGGACCATTGATTGAAGGAAGGAGCAGGAGAAAATGCTTCTTGGCATTGAGAATGATCTTTATCATATTTATGATGTTACCTCTTTGATTCAGGGAGTATCAGTGAACTTGGTCGGAGTTTGGAAATTGGAAGTTTCTAGGAAGAATATTTTACTTGATCAAGAGAAAGTGTGGAGGCTTAAGAGTTGGGATCTCTGGTTGGAGACAGGAGATTCAAATACAAAGTTCTTTCAATGATGCACCAACTATTGAAAGAGATATAAATCCATATGGGAACTAAGTGATGCAGAGGGCTCAAAATTCTAAGGGTTCTCAGAATTGGCCTCTTGGGGAGTCAAACATTTCCATTCACTCTTCCAGGAAAAAAATCATTTCAAAATGGGTGTGGCCCTGAGACTTCTCTTATACTTTCCCAAGTTAGTTGGCGATGAGGAGAATAAAGTATTGTATAGTGAAATCTCGAACTAGGAGCTTCTAACCATTATTAGATCTTTCAAAAAGGATAAGAACCTTAGGTTGGATGGATGGACAATAGAGTTATTTGATTGCTTCTTTGATATTGTGGGTGACGACCTGCTACGGGTTGTGGAAGAGATCATAACCTTTGGAAAAGTTTCAGGTAGCATAAAATTCTCATTTATTGCTTTGGTTTGGAAAGTGGATTGTCCGTCAACTTATGATGACTCTCATCCCATTATGTTGTACAATTGCTTGAATAAGATCGTGGAAAAATTATTGCTCTGAGATTAGAGCCAATTCTATCAAATTTTATATCACTTGAGCAATTTGGTTTCCTGAAAGGGAACCTGGTCCATGAGGCCATTGGATCAACTCAGGAGTATCTTCATACCATCAAGACGTAGAAGAAACATGTCTCAGTTATCAAAATTGATTTTTCTAAGGCATATGATCAAGTTTCTTGGCTATATCTTATGTTTCTTCTTCCAGAAATCAACTTTGACTTATCTATAGTAAATTGTCAATTGCCTTGTGTTTCTTTTGTATATTTTGCAGTACTTATCAATGGTGTAGGTTCCCCATTTTTTAGACTTGTTTGTGGGCTTGGTCAAGGTTGTCCATTATCTCCATATTTATTTCTTCTTGTTGTGGATGGGCTTAGTCATGTTACTTCTAAGGCGACCAAACTGCACCAATTTCATGGCATTCGTATGGGGAAAATTGAAAAATTGACCCATCTTCTCTTCGTGGATGACTTTTTATTATTCTGCCACTATGTGGAAGTCAAGGGCAAGGTCCTTAAAGATATTCTAGATATTTTTTGTGGTCCAACAAGTATGGAAATCAATGTTGGTAAGTATGTTATATATTTCCCTGAGTGGGAAGCAATCCCTCGCTAAGATGTGGCAAATATATTCTCCTTCCCTTTCTTTGATATTCAATATGGTTTTAAATATCTAAGGTATAGAATCAAACCAAACAAATATGGTTTGGACGATTGGAGTCAGTTGGTGTCGAAAAATGAGAAGAGAATTTCCCTATGGTGCAATAGATGGATCTCTCGAGGAGGTCGCATAACACTTATAAAATCTATCATTGATCCCATCTTGGTTTATTAGCATCTCTTGGAAAACATTCTGAAAGGAATCCTGGATCGTATCAAAAGTTATGTTATAGTTATTTATGGAAAGGAAACACTGACTACCTTGGTTCTCATTTAGTCAATTGGAAGATGTTATCCTGACCAAAAGATGTTGGTGGTTGGGGTGTTAAGGATGTATGTTTTGGAAAAGTTTTAGTGGAAAAGTCACTTTGGGTTTTCCTTACCGAAGATAGTCTTTGGAGGCGCATCCTCTATGATAAGTATGTATATCCAAGAACTAACTTAGAATGGATTAGAAGATACCACAAGGAAGCTCCTTCTACTTCCATCCAGTGGAGAAATATGTCTGTTGCTTTTCCAATTATTGGTAATTATTTGGCATGGAAGGTGGGGTCGGGTCACCTGGTTCAAGTAGATTGTGATGCGATCATGGGTTGCAACAGGGATATATTTCTTTTGGAAGATATAATCCTTCACTTACATGAGAATAATATGTGTACACTAAATTGTCTTTGTAATAGATGCACCACTTTGTTCTAGTGTCAGGGTTGGAATTCGACGACTGTCTTGAGATAGGAGAAGAAATGGCATGGTCATTGGAAATTATATGTCCAGGAATTGTTAAGAGCTCATGTTAAACTTAATGATCAGGAAGATGAGTTGGCATGGGCATTCAAATTATCGGGGGGAAGATACTTGGCCAAGTTGGGTTATCATGCTATTTTTGTTAATGAAGAGTATTATGATCGGTGGTGGTACAAAAAAATGTGGAAGAACAAGGGACCTCCTAAAAGTTTACTATTTTTTTGACTCGTTATTATTGGTAGAGTGTTGACCTGGGATCGAATACAACACCAAGGTACGAAAGGGCCTAGATTTTGTGTTCTATGTAAAGGAGCCAAGGAGAAAAACCTTCACTTATTTTGATTATATCCTTACACTTGCCATGTATGGTCAGAGGTTAGCATGGAAATGAGTTTGGGGTCGGTTTGGGACAAGGATTTGGTTGCGGACTATTTTAGGGATTTTTTTTCTAATCTTGGTTTCAAAATATTCTATGCACTTCTTATTCTTGTGTAATGGGGTATATGGCTGGCTAGGAATTCAGGACTATTTGAAGACAAGTTCTTGCCTCATTTTAAGGTTGCATAACAATCCATTGCATTCTTTGATCATTACAAGATGAAGCTCAAGGTGCAAAAGGCTCAACATTTAGCTTTTGTGGTGATAGACAAAACCAGGCCATGGAGTAATTTTGATGGGGTGTTTCAAGGAGAGCATACAATATGTGGTCTTGGTTTTCTCCTTTACTTCTTAGATAACGATTATGCTATAGGTTGTGGGCACATGGGTATTGGTACAAACAACCGTGTTGAGTTACAGGCCCTTCTAGAACTCCTACACTATGCATAATAACAATGTTGTTTCTCTCCAAGTTTTCGGGGACTCTAAATTGGTCATATACTAGATGAATGGTGATAGAAATCTTGATAACCTAAAGCTACAAAATATTGGGACGATCTTGAAGACCGTGTCCCCTACATTTCGGGATATCGGGTACTGCCATATTTTTAGGGAACTCAATTATGAGGTTGATTGGTTGTTCAAGGATGTCATTAATCTGGCAGTAAATATGCTTTCTCTAGAGGATTTCACTAATGGGATATCGAGTTCTCGTCGAGAACATAACTAATTCACATTATGATTGTCGGATGTAATGTTTCTTTTTGGACATGGTGACCTGGTTTTTTGGTTCATTTTGAATATTTTTGGCTTTTTGTGATCGCTCAAAGAGAAATGAGCCATTTTTAGATAGAGTAAATATCAATATTATAGTTGTTTTTGGTTGATGATGCAAAACAACTGTTGAATCCTCAAAATGGACTCTTTTTGTCACAGGTTCTATCATATACTCCCATTCAAAATTGATATATATGCCTCATTTATATTCCATTTCACTCATCTTTGCTACATAAACCTAATCAGCTACATAATTATGCATTGAAGAAGGTTAGAGGTAATTTGTCCATTATTATGTTTAATTCCATTTCTCTTAATGAATAATGGTTTAATTAACTATTATTGTAATAAGTAGCCACAAAATCCTCTGATTCTGTAGCTATGCATATTACAATTCTATAGTATGTTTACTAGACGCGTTTCTGTAGTAGATTTGTTCATCTATGGGGATGCAGGCCTTGAACTAAACCACAACATCTAGAAGATGCCAAAAGGTTCCATAAAGTTCATCCACCCATCAACTCAGCCTACGTATCTTCCAGATCAGAGTAAACACAAAGTCAAACGGTTTATGAAAATGTGCGCCGGAATAGAGAGATTGTTTTGCAGGCTTAATTGCGAGTAGATGAAGGTGAATATTGAAAACCGTCCACATGGGTTTTGTGCAGGATGAGGCAATTTGGATTCTTCATGAACGGTTTCCTAAAATTATGAGGGATCTAGGAGATATGATTGATTCTTTAAACTGGTATTTCCTAGAATTGTTGTTGCAAACGGATTAGAGATAGGTGAGACTTGGATCAGAGCGATTTTGTTTCTATTGTATAATTATGAGCTATTAGATTCTCAGAGGATGATCAATATATCATTATTCTATGTTATCAAACTGTTCTAAACTCATATGTTGATTAATATAAAGTTTATGGTTACTATTTGTTTACATGAGTTGTTAATTTTGTGTTTGCAAAGAGTTTAGTTTATACAACTTCTTCAATAACATTCCCCAAGCCAGGAGGGCCCCCTGAGGAGGAGTGTGCTATTCATCTGCTTTATCATTGTTGGTATTGTGTTTTCATTTATGTAGTTATGTGATTTCTCAATTTTGTCATTTCCTTTCTACAAATTATTACATTTATGTCTACACAAAGATCGCTAATGTGGCAACCATCAATTGAATGGTTGAGTGTTATGATCAGCAGGAACTCTCATTACTAGATGATTGAAAGAATGTTGTAACAGTCAAGAAGATTGGTTGCCTTAAATATTAGAATTATCTCTGTGTTTCTTTAGCTTTGTTTTTGCATCATTACCATTACTTTGTTCACTCTACAGCGAAACAAAACTTCGTTTCTGCAACTAAAGCAATGGACAAATTTCTTTTTAGCATATTAGTCATTTAGGGATAGATTGGAAGCTAAGACCTACATACATTTTGTGTTGTACTTCATCATTTTATGATCCCCGGGTTGATCATTTAATGTAGCATAGTTCACCTATTACACTCACTGACAACAACACCTAAAGATTGTAACTTTTATACGTTAGAATAAAAGTTATGTTTTTTTTCATGAAAAATTAAAATAATAATAATAATAATAATAAAATAGTGATCATAATGATTAAAAATATATAATAATAAAAATAACTCTACATAAAACCATTTAACTCTAGTTTTTTTTAAGTATAAAAAATTTATTTTTTATCATTCTTTATACTTAATAAATCTAAATATAATATTAAATTAAATTTACACTCATTATATTAAAAAAAAACTTTAAATATATATAAAAAATATAATTAAAAAAACTAAATTTACAGTCATTTTTTTATCATTCTTTATACTTAATAAATCTAAATATAATGTTAAATTAAATTTACACTCATTATATTAAAAAAAAACTTTAAATATATAAAAAATATAATTAAAAAAACTAAATTTACAGTCGTTATTAAAAAAAAACAACTTTGAATATTTCCAATTAAAAGTGTTTATTTGGTCCATATTAAATTTATCCAACCTATATACATCATTAGAGTTCAATGTATGAGATATGTACCTTGATGTTATATGGCAACGTCGTGTTTCAACCATTAAACGATTAACGAACAAAATAATAATAATCTAAATAACATCCATCTCAATGACTAATTTATTAGCAATAAACATGTTTTTAAAAAGGTGATTAAGTAATTATATTAATTAATTATTTCAAAGTGTTTATGAGGTGTAAAATAGTTGGTGATAGAGTGTGTTGTTAAGGCGCTCCGTGATGTTAAAGTCACCGGTTCAAGATCTACGGGGACAAAAAATCCAACCATGTTAAGGATTGGTGTGGCTCAGACTGGATACGATCCCCAGGTAATTTTGATGACTTAAATACCCCTGAATTGCGGTTTCTTAGCCACAAGTTAGTTCCACATATCACAGACAAACTAATAAAAAAAAATTAATTTTCCCAAAATTTTCTTAAAAAACTTCCGTGTATAAATAAAAAGATTTTGGAAGTTGCATATTTTCCGTTATTGCTTGGTGTAGTGGGTGGAGTAATGCAAGGGATTCGAACCTTTGATCTCTCACACACATCACAACAAATTGAAGATATAAATGCGAAGACATGGGGAATCAAAGACGCGGGGTAGTGGATATGTGGGACAACGAAGATGCGGGGTAATGGAGATGTTGACAAGGTTCTAACTTTAATGGTTTGCCTGTATTTTTCACACTCTTATCATCAATATATTTTTCTTGTATGATGACGTGCTCTAGCCTTTGGTTTATACGTTTGTCAATTAGGTGTGGGGAGAGAAGAAAGCATCAAGGGCCCACTACAACTTGTCACAATTAGTAGACTTTTCGAGCATGAGAAATAAATCCTCATTCATCAAATAAACACAGTACATTTTGATTGCAATCGATTATTTTACTCATTGGTCCAAGGCAATTCCTTTAACCAAAGTCAATGAAAAGGTAGTCATCCAATTTTTAAAACAACATTTGAGTACAAGATTTTGGGTGCCTTCTTGATTGTTTTTATAATGTTGCTTATTTTTCTTTTACTTTATACTCTGAGTTTGCATTATAATATGAGTTTGCATTGGATAGAGAGATCATCTTAAGATATTCAACAAACTATTATTTTTAGGGAAATGAGGTAGTTGAATCAACAAAGAAAAAAATTATTTGAATTTTGAAAAGACTACGATAGAAAATCATAGGAATTAGCATAATGAATTACATAATGTTCTTTAGGTCAACAAAGTTACTCCTAAAGAGGATTTGGGTATCTCTGTATTATTTGGTGTATGGATAAGAAGTAATTCTTTTGGTTAAAGTTTACTTTTCATCCCTACAATTATCTCAGGCTTTAATAGGACAACCTTACTCCACTTTGCAAAATAGAATAGATACATTGATCATGTTGGAAGAGAAAAGAGAGAAGGCTAAACACAAATTTGCATCACACTAACAAATAGTGAAGCATTGGTTTGATAAGCATAAAGTTGGTGATAAGAATTTTGATGTAGGTGATTTGGTTTTAAAGTGGGATAGGGTTAATGAGTCCAAGGGCAAGTACACAAAGTTTCAAAATTTATGGCTAAGTCCTTACTAAATTGATGAAAAATAGGGATCGACATGTATTAATTGCAAAGCCTAGGGGGTGAACCAGATTCCCTTCATGTTAACGATTAGATCCTTAAAAGTTATTTCACCTAACTTCTCTTAGTTGTAGTTTGTATCATGGTTTACTATCATTTGTTTGATGCATTTGGTTTTGTTTACCACATTTGTTTTCATTTGGTATCTTATTGTTCAAGTTTTCATTTTGTTTTTATTCTTTGGTTTTGAATAACTTTACCGTTGCATGGTTTGCATGACTATTTTTGGTCATTTTTCCTTTATTTTTGGGAAAGTTGAGTTTTCAATATCTAGTGAAACATGACATCTAGTTCTTAGATGTGTGTCTCTCTTGTTTTGGTATAAAAAGTAAAATAAGTCAACCTTAAACATTGTTAGTCCTAGAAAGTACTTATAGTTTCTTTCATGTGTTATTTTGAGAAAATGCAAGCATTTGTTTATGGAGGTAATGGCTAATGGTAAATCTGAATCAATCAAACAAGTAGTAAAGATTCATGACTAAAAACAACGAATAAGATCAATGAATGATCTTCCTTCCTTTTAAAAGGGATAATTTTTAAAGCATAAGTGCTCAATTCACTCCTTTCAGTAATAGGTATCATCCTTAGAAGTTCGTTGATGGTTTAATTTATTCATATAAGAAAATAATAATAATAAATTAAAAAAGGAAAAAAGGCTTGTTTAAAAGAGAAACACAATGTTAATGAGGAAATGCAAATAATTCTGCTAAGGCTATGGATGTTCCCTGGTAGCAGAGCAAGGTCTATGATATTGAGGTGATTCTATCGAGGTTATTGACACTCGTGGGCAATAGAGAAACACCAGAAAAATGATAGAGTTGCTTAGAGATCTAACATAAAATTCTAATACTCGAAATTGGGCCTAAATTGATTTTTCTTCAGAATTAATAGTTGTGATTTAATAGGACTATTTTTGTGTTTTATGTTCGGTCAAAGGTCTAATCCCATGGTAGTGTTAAGAATGAGATATAAATTACACATAGAAGAATCTATGGGTGTTTTTTGGTTCTAGTCATGTTATAAGTTTTCTTTATTTGAAATTGATTTGTTTAGATTGATGGTATAGGTATATATTTTGGTTGCGTCCAGTGAATTGTCATTTGTTGAGTACACAACACACCCTAAAAAAATTGAAATTATAGGTACCACTTTTCTTTGATTTCATAGATAATTTTTAACATGTTTTGGGTTTATTGATTTTATGCATTTCATATAGTGGAGACAATGTCTTGAGCCTAAGAAAAAAAAAGCTAAGTCCCCAGAAATCACATTTTGAATTGGAAAGAACATAGTATCGACCAAAAAAAAAAAAAAACCATTATCACTAGACAAAGCATTTTGTAGTTTGTCAATACAAGACACGAGGCATTTTGAAGTTTGCCAAAGGATTAACAAATTTCCAAGAGTGCCAATAGAACAAAAGAAATAGGAGAGC
>JASDQU010816648.1:24379-38285 GCA_032191745.1 Picea mariana
GCAATAAAAGTTAATGTATATATCCAACCCTCAACCATAGTATGGATAGGTAGAGGGTTACATATATGCGTACAATATGTTCCTCGTGGTGGATAATAACCCTTAGTTGCAATTATATGTTTATTTGATTTATTGAAATTGATACATTGAGTCTTGGAGGTTTAGACACTTATCACACATGGATTTGACTATAACTATTAAAGAAGTATTTGGATATGCTTAAGAGGGTGATGTAATTTCCTTAGCCCTGAATATAGAGAAATAAAATTAAGTAATAAGGGATACAAAGCATGATTGAAAAGAAGAGAGTGATGGAAGTTTGGTATGGTATAGGAAATATATTGGCAAGGAAAAGGAGAATTAGGAATTCATGGAGTAATGGGTGATTCATGTGGTGGGTAATGTTTGCATAAGAATGGAGACTGGGGTTCTCAGAGATTTCCAACAAAAGATATCGTTGTAGTCTACCAGCGCTGTAATAGTCAACCTTCCACAAGGGAAGGAGGTCTCACCCAAAGTGAAACTGAGACTTAATGATGCAGGAGAATCACTCACTCATCAAGCGAGCCAGCGTGGAGCGGAAGACAGTTGGACAGTGCCAGCACAAGTTTTGAAACACCTTGATATTTTTGCGCCAAACATTAATGTGTAGAGTTAATGAAGCGCACTTTGTATATTGTAATGGACCTTGAGCGGATAGCTCACGTCCTTAGGTAGATGAGGCATTTAATAGATTTAATGCTGTTAGATAGGAATTTAATTCTAGAGTTGATAGTTTAGAGCTCGAGAGGGAAACAGGATATAGACACCCTCCTTTGTACATTATAACAATAATT
Organism: Picea mariana; assembly: GCA_032191745.1. NCBI lineage: Eukaryota > Viridiplantae > Streptophyta > Pinopsida > Pinales > Pinaceae > Picea > Picea mariana. The sequence goes on from JASDQU010816648.1 coordinate 25,216, forward strand.
CTGGATTATGAAGTAGAAGAGAAGAGCAACAGAGAAGTGTATGAAGAACTTCCATGTACAGATATTGAATTAATAGGAAATCTTTGATTCAATTCCATGGTTGTGTTATTCTCTGTGTATTGTTGATACTATGCTCATGAATGTTTGCTTCTTGTCATGCATTTGCTTTTATATGTTGTGTATGTGATTTCATGGTTGAAATGAAGTCTGGGAGAACAAGGAGTTAGTTTCAATTGTTTCTCTATCTTGAACCAGAGAATTCCTGCAAGGAGTGCAGTCGAATCGTCCGCAAGGAGTGCGTTGACAGAAGGGTTCAAGAAGAGAGAACTTTTGTTCTAAGTTCCAAGAAGTGCAGATTTGACACCGGAGCCGTGCAAGGTGTGCGCAGGATAGACGAAGACTCAGAGTTGCGATTCTGAAAAAAGGATTGAAAGATTTCTGCTGCAGGAGTGCATAGGATCGAAGACTTCAACACTTAGCGTGGTTGAAGATTTGTCGCAAGGAGTGCGTGCAAGAGCTTCTTCCTGAGGAAATTGAATTTGTTTAAGCTCAGGAGGGATAGGCTTACAAGGTTGTTGAAGAGTAGCAGAAAGAAGTTGCATGAGCAGGTTGAACAGAAGATTCGTAGGTTGGTGAACGAGTCTCGTGGAGAGATATTTCCTCTTTTTCATGGATTCTCACAAGGAAGACAGACGGACGAAATCATCCGAGGAGATTTCGCGAGGTAACGCGGACCGTTGGATCTTACGGAGGTGCAAGGAGGTTACAACGGAAGCGTCTAAGGATTTTAAGCTCAGGAGGGCTGAGCGTTGATATAAGTCGGCTAGGGCTATTGTATCAATCGCGGGATCGTCTATCAGGATCTCACGAGGATAGTATCGAAGAATTGGCAAAGGGAGTTGCGAGGCTGCGAGGTGCGACATCCCGACGGTGATGTAAGCCGTGTGGGACCGCAGGAGTAAGTGGAAGACAGGTGGACGAGATAGGAGGTCTCACAAGTTTGGGGCTCGTGAGTTGGAAGCCCAGATATTTGAAAGTCCCAATCGTGAGGCGCGAGGATCCGAAATCGCGACAGGATAATATCGGTGCCTTGGAACATCGAAACATCGGAACTCGGGAGTTGGAGGACCGAGTGCTGGGAGTCATGAGTGGCGAAGTCGCGATAGTGCGAGGCTGCAATAAAGTGGAAGTCCCAAGGAAGCGGGAGAAGGTCGAGACATCGGATCTCAGGGATCTGAGGGAGTAGTGCTTGACTATTGGACTCGTGAAGTCGCGAGCGCCGATCCTCCGAAAGGAAGAAGAGAGGGTCGAAGCCGAGGGAAACTGTGGGGTGCATATTTCCCGAAAGGGAGATAGGAGAACCGTTGAGTTCTTCGGGCCACGAGAAAAAGAAGGTCCTGAGGAGAGTGATCGTGCTCCGAGGAGTACGGTTGGCATCAGAGTGGTATCAGAGCGGGATTGACTCTTTGTTTTCTATAGCAGAGAGAGGATTCATCATGCCACGGAGGAGAGAAAGGCAGTCACCTGATCCCGAAGATAGAGAGGTGCGAAGAAGAGGTAGGCCGGCAGGAAATCCAGAAATGGAGAGACAAATGAGAGATCTCCGAGCGAGGCTTGAAGAGATGGATACAGCGCAGAGACGCAGAGTTGGTGCAGGGGATCTTAGTGATTCCAAAGTTGAAGAGGAAGCTAGACATGAAGAAGAGGTCACAGTAGAGGATGCATCAACCGAGCGGTTGATTAAAGCTATCGCCAGAATGGGTGTGAAGGAAAAGATGGATATTCCAATCTACGAGGGGAGTCTGGATGCATAAGAGCTACTAGATTTGATTAGAGCTCTTGACACATACTTCGATTATGAAGATGTGGAAGAAGATAAGAAGGTCAATCATGCAGTTACGCACTTGAAAGGACATGCAACATTGTGGTGGGACGAGCTACAAGCTGATAGACGCTGCAAAGGCAAGCAAAAGATCAGAAGTTGGGATCGAATGATCGCGAAGATGAAAGCGAAGTTCATCCCAAGGGACTATCAAATCACACTGTTCAGGCGAATGCAAAACCTGAGATAGAAACTGATGACAGTCAAGGAATATACTGAAGAGTTCTATCGACTGAACATCAGAGCAGGTCATCGGGAGAGCGATGATGAGAAGGTCGCCAGATATCTGAATGGTATGAGGTATGACATTCAGGATGATCTAAGCATGCTAACCATCCGAACAGTGGAAGATGCTTACCAATTGGCTCTGAAAGCCAAAGAAAATCTGAGCCGTAAGCAAGGACAGTGAGGGCGAGGTAGAATTCATCCTAGAGGCAAGACGGTTGCCCAAGAGAAATTCCAGAAGCCCAAGGAGGAATGGAAGAAACCTCAGGGTAAGGTTGAGAGAGGTGGAACCTCACAGCGAGGACAACAATATGTTGAACAGAGGGCGTAGCATACCGAACAAGGTGGCGGTTATGCTGACGCGAACACTTTTCCTCGTACCAGAGGTAGAGGAAGAGGCCGAGGTGGAGTAATCACATGTTTTACATGTGGAAAGAATGGGCACAAGTCATTCGAGTGTCCAGAGAAAAAGAAGGATGTTGGAGAAGCTCACATCACTGAGGCGCAGAGGCGTGATGTTGAGAATGAAGATACAGGAAGTGGAAGGTCACTGACAGTGCACAAAGTTCTCTTAACACCCAAGAAGGAGGTGGAGGGCACAGCTCAGAGGACCAGACTTTTCAGAACCACATGCAAGGCCAAGGACAGAAAGTGTAAGGTTATTGTGGATAGTGGTAGCACAGATAATCTCGTTTCAACCGAGATGGTGGAAAAGTTAGAGCTGGAGACGACTGATCACCGGAGTCCATATAATGTATCATGGATACAAAAGGGACATCAGGTGAGTGTCACCAAACAATGTTTGGTTGAGTTCAAAATAGGGGGATATAATGATAAGATCTTGTGTGATGTTATTCCCATGGAGGTATGTCATTTATTGCTGGGTAGACCATGGAAATATGACAGAAATGTGGTTCATGATGGGAGAATGAACACATATACTTTAGAGAAGGATGGGAGGACACACAGGTTGCTTCCGATAAAGGATAAGGAAGTGAAGTCGGAAGTAAACAGCATGATACTTCTCATGAGTGGGAAGGAACTTCTTACAGCGATGGAGAAGAAGGAAGATCCACAATTCTTTGTGGTCAGAAAGCCAAGGATTGTTCTGACTAGCACAAGGGTGGACGACTTACCAGATGAGATTCAGGAACTGTTGGAAGAGTTCGCTGACATCATCATGGACGAATTACCTCATTCGTTGCCACCGATGAGAAGTGTGAGTCATCACATCGACCTCATACCAGGAGCCATTTTGCCGAATAAAGCCGCGTACAGGTTGATGCCGCAAGAGAATGAGGAGGTCAAGAAGCAGGTCCAGGATTTGCTGGACAAAGGATTGGTCAGAGAAAGCTTGAGTCCATGTGTTGTTCTGACAGTACTCAGTCCGAAGAAAGACAGAGGCTGGAGGATGTGTACCGACTCAAGAGCGATCAACAAGATAACCATCAGGTACAGATTTCCACTGCCGAGAATGGATGATCTGATGGATTTCCTGAGTGGGGCAAATTATTTTTCAAAGATTGATTTGAAGAGAGGATATCATCATATTCGCATGAGGGAAGGCGATGAGTGGAAGACAACATTCAAGACAAACGAAGGTTTGTATGAGTGGCTAGTCATGTCGTCTGGCTTGACGAATGCACCTAGCACATTCATGAGGCTGATGAATGAAGTCCTAAGGGAATTCATCGGGAAATTTATTGTCGTATATCTGGATGATATATTGATCTTCAGTAAGATGAAGGATGAACATTTGAAGCATTTGGCCATTGTGATGAGGAAACTATATCAGGAGAAGTTGTTAATCAATATGAAGAAATCTTCATTTATGAAAACATAACTTATTTATTTGGGATTTGTCATATCGGCTAATGAGTTGAGAATGGATCCGAAGAAGGTGGACGTGATCAAAAATTGTCCATCACCGAGAAATATTTTCAAGGTGAGAAGTTTCCATGGTTTGGCTAGTTTCTACACAAAGTTCATCAGGAATTTCAGTGGGATTAGCGCAGCAACGATGGACACAGTGAAGAAGCGACATAATACTTTTCATTGGACAACAGAGGCAGAGAAGAGCTTCAATCTGTTGAAGCGGAAGATTACAGAGCAACCAGTGTTGGTGTTGCCAGATTTTCAGAAGACCTTTTAAGTGAAATGTGATGCAAGCGGGTATGCCATAGGAGCGGTCTTGAGTCAGGAGGACAGGCCAGTTGCATATTTCAGTGAAAAACTGAATGAAGAAAAGATGAAATACTCCACGTATGATAAAGAATTTTATGCTATCATACAAGCATTGAAGAAGTGGAGGCATTACTTGATCCCAAAAGAGTTTGTATTGTAAAGTGATAATCATGCATTGCAGTTTGTGAGTCAATAGGAGAAGTTGAATCAGAAACATGCTAAATGGGTAGAGTACATGCAGAATTTCACGTTTGTAATTAAACACATTTCAGGTACTGCTAGCAAAGTGGTTGATTCTTTGAGCAGGAAATTTTTATTGCTGCAGGAGTTTCGAGTCAAAACATTGGGGTTTGAAAATCTTAGGGACATGTACGCAGGAGATGCAAATTTTGGAGAAGCGTATGAAGCAGCTGAGAATCCAGTTCTCAGAGATCGGAGTCCTTGGATAGATTATATGATCCAGGATGGATTTTTGTTTAGAGGTAATCAACTGTGCATTCCAAATTGCTCCATGAGGGAGAACTTGTTGAAAGAGAAGCACAGTGGAGGCTTGGCAGGTCATTTTGGCCACAACAAAACATTTGCGAAGCTGAGCGAATCATATTTTTGGCTAGGCATGCGAGCAGAGGTCAAATGGTTTGTTGACAAATGTCGGATTTGTCAGCATTCGAAGGGCAGGAAACAGAATGCAGGGTTTTATCAGCCATTGCCCATACCAGGGAGACCATGGGAGGTGATAAGCATGGATTTTGTATTAGGATTGCCGAGGACACAAAGAGGTGTAGATTCCATCTTTGTGGTGGTAGACAGATTTTCAAAGATGGCACATTTCATCCCATGCCAGAAGACCAGCGATGTGATGCACATCGCAAATCTGTTTTTCAAAGAGATCGTTAGACTCCATGGATTGCCGAAAAGTATTGTTTCGGACAGGGATACCAAGTTCATTGGGCATTTTTGGAGGACGCTATGGAAGAAACTAGGAAATAACTTGGCATTTAGTTCTGCTTATCATTCACAGACAGACGGACAAATGGAGGTCATCAACAGAAGTCTGGGAGATCTATTGAGAATCTTGGTGACAGAGCACCACAGCAGCTGGGACAATGTGTTGCCACAGGCAGAGTTTGCGTACAATGATTCGGTGAATCGGAGTACAGGCAAAAGTCCATTTCAAGTTGTATATGGGATGCAGCCGAGAGGATTTTCTGAATTTCAAGATTCGTAACAGACTATGACTAGCAGTGCTAGTGCAGAGGAATTCGCTAAGGCGATGTAGGAACTTCACAGTCAGGTGAAGCAACAACTGATGAAATCAAATCAGGATTATAAGCGCAGAGCAGAACAGCATCGGAGACAACTTCAGTTTGAAGTTGGGGATCTTGTTCTGGCTCATTTGATAAAGGAAAGGTTCCCAAGGGGAACATATAATAAACTGAAAATGAAGAAAATCGGGCCATGCAAGGTCCTGAAGAAATTTGGAGAGAACGCTTATGAGATTGAGTTGTCGGATGGCATCAGAATATCTCTGATATTTAACGTTGTGGATTTATACCCATACAGGGCTGGAGAAATAGAAACTGGAAATGAGGAACCAGTGATCCAATGGGAAAAACAATTGCCAGTTGCAGAAAAGCCGTAGATGGAGTGCATACTGGACAAGAGAATGGGTAAGAAGACCAGAAGAAAAGAATACTTTGAGTATCTGGTCAAATGGAAGAACCACCCAGTGGAAGATGCCAGCTGGGAGAGTGAAGCAGTGATACAGAAGCATGGACAAACCGTGCAGAAGCTCATGGAAAGGAGCCCATGAAAATTTTCAAGCGAGGGAGTATGATGCAAGAGCATCGCTCACTCATCAAGCGAGCCAGCGTAAAGCGGAAGACAGTTGGACAGCGCCAGCACAAGTTTTGAAACACCTTGATATTGTTGCGCCAAACATTAATGTGTAGAGTTAATGAAGCGCACTTTGTATATTGTAATGGACCTTGAGCGGATAGCTCACGTCCTTAGGTAGATGAGGAATTTAATAGATTTAATTTTGTTAGATAGGAATTTAATTCTAGTTTTGATAGTTTAGAGCTCAAGAGGGAAACGAGATATAGACACCCTCCTTTGTACATTATAACAATAATTTTGGATTATGAAGCAGAAGAGAAGAGTAGCAGAGAAGTGTATGAAGAACTTCCATGTACAGATATTGAATTAATAGGAAATCTTTGATTCAATTCCATGGTTGTGTTATTCTCTGTGTATTGTTGATACTATGCTCATGAATGTTTGCTTCTTGTCATGCATTTGCTTTTATATGATGTGTATGTGATTTCATGGTTGAAATGAAGTCTGGGAGAACAAGGAGTTAGTTTCAATTGTTTCTCTATCTTGAACCAGAGAATTCTTGCAAGGAGTGCAGTCGAATCGTCCGCAAGGAGTGCGTTGACAAAAGGGTTCAAGAAGAGAGAACTTTTGTTCTAAGTTCCAAGAAGTGCAGATTTGGCACCGAAGCCGTGCAAGGCATGCGCAGGCTAGACGAAGACTCAGAGTTGCGATTCTGAGAAAAGGATTGAAGGATTTCTGCTGCAGGAGTGCGCAGGATCGAAGACTTCAACACTTAGTGTGGTTGAAGATTTGTCGCAAGGAGTGTGTGAAAGAGCTTCTTCCTGAGGAAATTGAAGTCGTTTAAGCTCAGGAGGGATAGGCTTACAAGGTTGTTGAAGAGTAGCAGAAAGAAGTTGCGTGAGCAGGTTGAACAGAAGAGTCGTAGGTTGGTGAACGAGTCTCATGGAGAGACATTTCTTCCTTTTCGTGGATTCTCACAAGGAAGACGGATGGACGAAATCATCCGAGGAGATTTTGCGAGGTAACGCGGACCGTTGGATCTTACGGAGGTGCAAGGAGGTTACAACGGAAGCATCTAAGGATTTTAAGCTCAGGAGGGTCGAGCGTTGATATAAGTTGGCTAGGGCCATTGTATCAATCGTGGGATCGTCTATCAGGATCTCGCGAGGATAGTATCGAAGAATTGGCAAAGGGAGTTGCGAGGCCACGAGGTGCGACATCTCGACGATGACGTAAGCCATGTGGGACCACAGGAGTAAGTGGAAGACAGGTGGCTGAGATAGGAGGTCTCGCGAGTTCGGGGATCATGAGTTGGAAGCCCAGATATTTGAAAGTCCCAGTCGCAAGGCGCAAGGATCCGAAATCGCGACAGGAGAATATCGGTGCCTCGGAACATCGGAACATCAGAACTTGGGAGTTGGAGGACCGAGTGCTGGGAGTCGCGAGCGGCAAAGTCGCGATAGTGCGAGGCTGCGATAAAGTGGAAGTCCCAAGGAAGCGAGAGAAGGTCGAGACATCGGATCTTGGGGATCTGAGGGAGTAGCGCTTGACTATTGGACTCACGAAGTCGTGAGCGTCGATCCTCCGAAAGGAAGAAGAGAGGGTCGAAGCCGAGGGAAACTGTGGGGTGCAGATTTCCCGAAAGGGAGATAGAAGGACCGTTGAGTTCTTTGGGCCGCGAGAAAAATAAGGTCCTGAGGAGAGCGATCATGCTCCGAGGAGTACGTTTGGCATCACTTAAGTGATGAAGGGAGTCAAAGAGGATGCATCATCGAGTTCAAAACTACCATAAATGGATCCATACTTCAATACGTAACAAGACATACATAAAAATTGATTAATATTTAAGTATACATAATAGAAGCAATCACACAACAGAGAAACTATTGATTTAGGCACATTATAATAAAATTTTAGAGCTTGAATAACCTTCTTTTATATTATCATCATCTCATCTTGGTGTTACAACAATTACAACTCTCATACAATAGCTTACACAATAAAATCTAAACCTAGACACCTATTACAAACTATTAAGCTTCTACGCAAGCACAGTGCCATTCAAAACCCCTTTAAAATAGATCTACAAGATAGACTCAATAATAATCATCATACTGATAACAACTGTAAGAAAATCATAAGAGTGTATCCCTTTCACATTACATAACTCCAAATTTATATTTTTCCCTTGGCTGCTTCTTGGCTTCTTGATCCCGGTATCTTTTCAGCATATGTTCTTGATTACGCTGTCTTTTTCAGATTCTTTCTTGCATGCACTCGAGCTCTTTGGATTTTCCACTACTTGTCTAGTTGGTGCATGATGTTTTTTCACTATTGTTAGACTACCAATTGGATTTTTTCTTGTCTAATTATTTTTCGTCGCTTCTGATCTTTTGTTGCCCTGCTGTGATTTCCTGCAAAACTTTGGTATTTATGAAAAAATGGGGATCCCTAAAAAACGAAGGGCCCAACAGGACCTAAACACAATATTTGACTCGTCCTAAGCCAACCTTCCACTTCTCTACTATGGTTTCCCTCAAATGGATGGCCCAACTTAGGTATAATGGCAAGGGATTTCTGGTGGAACTATCATAGTGCTCCACATGGTCCTACCATTTCCTTGCCAAAATTGAGGATCCCACAACAAATTCCTAAGAAACGATCATATCAAGCTCCTCTGTCTTAGTAGCCAACAGAGTAGTCCATTCTGTGTCGGCAAAGGAATCAAGCTATTGCATATGGATATATTCAACTTGCACTGTAGGCCAGAAGTTTCAGAGCTATTTCTTAGTAGCCCTTGTAGACTCATCCATTGCATCTATATTTTCATCTTCGACTTAGATCTCTACAAACTTAGCTTCCTACTCAATCAATTTAGTAATGATGCAGGATTCCACATGCATCTTTTTAAGGTGTGTGTGCAATTCCTTGATTGGTTGATTGCGATGTTTTAGTAAGCCAACCCAGTCATTAACCATATCAAAAATCCGATGACATTTATCAACGCGAGCATGAAGAGAGGACCTAACCCAATTTCCCTCCGAAACTACCTGTGTAATTTTATGCAACATATCTTGGTGCTGCTAATTTTATTTCAACTAGATCATAGAAAAATCTTGTTGCAAGGTGTTGGTATTTGTTGTCAGTTGTGACCAGGCATCTACAATAATCTCAATTTGGTGTGGACACATAACTAGAGTGATGTCCTCAGGGAGCTTGGGAGTAGATTGTCTAAAAGAGGGCCAAACTTGAACAAATTTCTATGAGATATACACAATAGTGTATTCATCATGTACTTGCAAGCCATGCTTAAGCTTCGCAATAGATGACATTGCAACAATATCATTATGCAGTTGTTGTGATTGTTGTGTGAGCTCTTCATTTTTTTTCTCAACTGTTGTGATCCTTTACTCAAGTTGATTCATAGAGGCCCAATAATATGCAAAATTTGTGTCATAGGCCAAGTTGAATTCTTGCCACTGGTAAGAGAGAAATCCAAAGGAAACCTTTTAGCAAGGAGTTGGAGGTTGGAAATAGAACATTCTGATAGGCTGGGGATTCCACCCCCATCAGGACTAGCTGAGGGAGCTCTGAATATACACACAAGCCCATCTTATACCTCCTACGAAATCATTGCAACCACCTCTCTTTTCTCCAAGCATATTTCTAGGATAGCTCAACACTATTGTGGGTCCTGCAATATGGGTGGAATCTATTCCTTGAACAAGGTCATGATATGAGCTAATTGGGTGTCATCCTAGGTATCTAGCTGGTCCAATGGAGGATTCTAGTCCATTGGAGCTTACAACTATGGCCTTGTCTCTAGCTCTGAATGGAGAACAATTTCCTGTTGTTTGTCCAGGGGGGCTTGGACCTGCGGAAAGGTGGTGCCGAAAGTTGTTGGATAGGAAGTTTGAATAACTAAGTTTTGAAGAGAACATGAAAAATAATAAAAGGGAGAAGTTTGAGGGGTCAAAACAAAAGTAAGAGTAGGTGCAAAAGAAGGAAGGAAAAAAACAGTTCAGTGCTAAAGCAAGAAAAGCAACATGCAGGCACAAAGGAAGGAAAAGTAGCATGTTGGCAGAAAAGAAGGAAACAAATAGGACATGATAGGGTTTTAGGATAAACTATTAGGGTTCTGATCCCCTAACTCTATGTATATATATGTAATGGGTTGGGGAAGAATAGGTTGTTGAAAAAGAGAGATTAGATTGCTGAGAGTAAGAGATTAGGGTGCATATGAGTGAGAATCCTTACTAAAGGGTTTGGAAAGGTTTTTCAAAGAGAGAGGCATGCACTGCAGAGCGACTAGGCTAGATTGCGGATGGAGAACTATAATGTGATGTATCTATTGTAAGCACAATGCATAGGCCTAAGGTGAGTATTGCATGAATATTAATATATAAGCCAACCATTGTGGATGTATCCCAATGAATGGGTGAACCACATTAAAATTTGTGTCTCTATGTGTTGTGTTGATGTCATTGTTCATGGATATTATGTTTATGCATGATTAGTATAGATTTGATTACTATACGATTGATGCACAGTAATAATGAATGTTACCGTGGGTTATTTAGGTTGCAATCTATGTTATAAAGGTTCCACAAAATAGATTTTCTTAACTAATCAAAGGGTATGCATAAATATATTGCATATAAGGTGGATAAATAATAATAGATATGATGATAGCCTCACATCCCCTCATCCCTACAAAAACTTGGTTCCTGTAGCCCCAATAGATACCTCAATTGAGACTTAAATTGCATGCAGGTGATGCTGAAAGGGACGATATTTGAATGGTTTTTTTGGTTGAGTAAAATGAACCTAGGGTCTTATAACCGCATGCCAACAAATGGTTCTGTTTCCGGGACCCATAATCTATAATTGAGGGAATTTTTTAGAGGAGACTAAGAAAGAGATTGTCAAATGGATAGAAAGTAAGGAATGAGAATCTACATGAGGAGAGAATAGAAACCCTCAGATGAGCGATGAACAATGGTTGCAAAGGTATGTGTTCACAAAGTTGCATGAGGTTTTCTTTGGTGAATTTTTTATTATTTTGGCTAAATGGTTATAAATATTAGTAGAGAATACCAGAAGATACCATATTGCATCACCGAGGAATTGGACCCTTGAGTTGGTAAGGAAATTTAATTATGTAAGAAATACTACTTCGCGTGCAATAAATTTCTTGTTGAATAACATACTGGGGGGTTATATTATGGAATTTGCAGAAGATTATACCCAATCATATAGTGTTGCAGAGAGGGATTTCTTCAAGGGTTCGTGCAGAAGGTTTATGAAAGCATTGGGTACTTGGATAAAGATGTTGTTTTGTGACAAATGTGTGATGATGATGGAATTTGAATGCTAAGGGGCTCTACGCACATAGGGGTTCCAGGGGATGACCAGGGGATAGTAGAAAGGTAAGAAGGAATGAAGAAATAAATGAACAAGGAAGGGAGGGAGTAAGGATGTAGATAAATGAGGAAGGTATACCAGAAGAAGAAGACAAGTTTAGGGTATTTCATAGTGGAAGAAGATACAAGAGGTTGAAGACTGGGGCTGAGGAAGGAGAGTCGCACAATGAGTATGAGAGGAGAGTACCTCGAACAATAGTCTAGATCATAGAAATATAACACACATTAGGAGAGGAAGAGGATTCTCAGTTTAATCCTATAATAGAAGAGACATTAAGTCATACTTAGGATGGATCATGTGTTGATTCCACGACCCCATGTGCGTCACCTAGATCTAAGATAACATTTGAGGATTTATCAAAATCACTTATAGTTAGCAGAGGAAGTTGGAGTAGCAATAGACAGAGAAGTGGAAGCAGTGTGTCAAGTCAAATTCAATGAGCATCTTCAGAGGGAGGTACTACACAAAACACCATGGCAGGGTTAGGAAATACCTTAAGAGTTCCCGAGTTATAGGGAGCTGGCTTGGAGGACTCAAAACAACATCTATTTGTATGTGAGACAATTGGGGTTGCAAAGAATGTCCAGGATGAGGCCAAAAATATTGTTCAGTTGTAAACAATGTTTATAGGATACACATTAGTATGGTACATGAAACTGCAAAGTACTACACTTGCAGGTCAAGCAAGGACACCGATATAAATTCGAAAATCATTATCGAAAGAGTTCAAGAAGTCGAAGTCTGAGTCATAGTAAATCACATAATTGAAGGAAATCAAACAAGAACAGACTGAGTCAGTGTGGGAATATGATCAAATATTTAAGGATTTGATGGGTAGGTTGACATTTCAAATTCCCGATCAACAACACAAAGAATGGTTTATTGCAGGACTATTTCCACACATTCACTTCCTTTTGATACAACAGAAGGTTACGTCACAACCTGAAGCTTTGGATATTGCAATGAAGATGGAAGCATATCCTATAGGAGATGGTGGGGGGATGGCTCAAGTCCAGACACAATTAGCTTCCTTGACAATTCAATTAGTAGAATTGATGAAAGGAAGGGAGAAGCGAGAACAAGTTTGGTGTGTCAAGTGTGGGACTAAATTCCACCATTAGGATGATTGCCCAAATTTTGTGTAGTATTTGGAAACTGGAGCAATGAACCCATTACCAAGAGGGGGGTACTACAAAATATGCAAGAAATGGGGACATCATCCACATGATTTTCCATTGCTACAAAAATACTAGAGTATGCCAAGGAATTTACTTTGTAACTTTTGCAAGTCAGTAGGGAATGAAGAGAAGGACTATCGTGCATTCGATTTTATGAGAGAGTGCACTTTAGATATGTATAGAATTCAGGAGGAAAATTAAACGACAAAAGGAGGTGGTCCAGAGTATAATGATCAGAGAGGATTTAATCCAGGATGATGAGGAGGGTTTAGCAGAAGCTGAGGTAGAGGAAGTTTTGGCAGAGGAGGTTGAGGCCCAATAATATATAACAATTGTAA
>JASDQU010816649.1:0-12522 GCA_032191745.1 Picea mariana
CCCAACCTTTCCTGTATTGCGCACTAGGATCATAGTAGCTAGCCTGCAAAAATTTCTTTCTAGGATTCTGCATCCATTTGTTAGTCCAAACATTATTTCTATGCATAGGAATAACATATCTTTCACTATTTTTGTCAGATCTACTCATATCAAACCTTATTTCATCTAGTTGTGCTCTAGTTTTCAAGCTAGGACAAAATTTAGAAAACATACCTAGATCCATACTTTTGAAACAAAAATTTCCACTTATCTTACCTTTTCAATCAAAACTTTTCACTATTCTTACCTTTATCAAAGAACAAAGCTTTATTATCTTACCTCTTTAACCAAAAAATCTTACTTTACTTTTATCAGAGCACAAAGCTTTCAGGTCTTACCTCTTTTCTTCAGATCTGACTTTTCTTCTTGGCACAGAGCTTCACAAGTCAAGTAGAATACTGCGCACTAGGTGAACATATCTACGCACAGAGCTTTCTCTTTTTTGTAGTTCCCGACAATCACAGTTTTAGGTCCCAGCAACAGAACCATTTGTTAGCATAGGGAAAGAGCCAGGGTTCAATGCTTACAACAACGCACCAAAAAAACCCTAACTACTGGCCCTTTCAGCAACACCTATGAAGTAGATGAAGTCTCAGCCGAGGTAGAGGCAGGGGTGGTTGTAGGACTCAGATGTCTGCAACCTTAGCTAGGACACAGATCTATGATTGTAACACCTTAACAAACCACTTAGCAGTTATAGTTCATTAATATTCACTCTTATTTTATAGTGCAGCTAAACCCTAATAATAGATCAACACATTATTCACATAGATCCAATGGATTCAAGCACTAAGCATACCAACATAGATCAGATCTAGCATTCATTCACATTATTTAGCACTAAGCTACCATATTAGATTCTTCTAAGCATATATCAATGCACTAAGTATTTAACCACATAAACAAGACAACAACCATAAAGCACAAATCAACCACAACACGAGATATACATGGTTCAACCCCACCCTGGGGATACATCCACCAAATCTTCTTCTTTATTTCTTTCTGTCAATATTCTACATGAACAGAGCCATGATATCTTACTCTGCAGAGGATAGGAAATCTATGTGCACTCTTCTAGATCCTCCTTCCCTCAGTTACAACACAAAGCCTCTTCGCAGTCTCTTACAATCATTTGCACTTAGCCTTGCAAATCTCACACAATATGCACAAAGCATTTACAATCATCGCTTGCACTTAGCATAGCACCAAAAACCTCCTCTTCGACCTTCTCTTACATCACTTAGACTTCTATTTATACTTTACAAAGAGAGCCTAAACATGGGTAAACCCATGGGCTGACATCCCCATACCCGTTACATAATCCCAAAACCCAAACATCCATAAAAAGGGGCCAAGATCCTGCGATCTCTGCTTTGAATTGCGCTCTGCCTTCAACAGCCTGTCGAAGTCCCAAAAACAGGTCAAACATGACCAAGGATCCTCAAAACTTGGTCAAGGGCCAACAGTCTTGTTGACAAACTGCGACGATCCTATACTGTTGCATTGTACTCTTCTGTAGCTTGCGACAATTCCTGTAGGAATTGTTGAGTGACATTCAAATTTTCTTTTCTTTGCCCAGATTTGTCTTTATTTCCTGGGATGAAATTTTATCTTTTGTGAATGATTGGTTTACATCTTTTAAACCTAGATTTGATTTATTTTCAATGATTGAGAGTATTCTTTATAAGCTTTGTAAATTTCATCTTTTGCTTCTTATCCCAAGGGCATAATCTCAAGACCTTGTTCCTGGGTGCTTGTTTGATAAGTGGTTCTTGATTTCTTTTGAGTTTTGGGTTGATTTTAAGTTTTGAATTGTTGTTGGTTAAGAAACAATTTTTGTTTTCATTCGAATTTTTTTTTTCTTATCTTTTCATTTTTTCTTGCATTGTGAGTTTGATTTGGGAAATAGTGTTGAGAGTGCATTAGTCTTCTTAAACCATTCTTTATTTTTTCGATTATGTCTCTGTTATGGTTTGAAAAGGAAAAGACTGAAGTTTATTCTTCTTTTTCATCGTCTTTGTAAGAAAAATCTTTTGCATTCAAATATTTATCAAAACGAGAAAAATTGGAAAATTTAGTAATTTTTGATTGTTTCGAATCCATATCATTCAAAGATTGAGAAATTGTGCTTTATAGCTTTTGTATTCTAAAAATAAAACACTTCTTATTATTCTAATTAGAGTTCATCGAATGAAATGATTTCATATCATCTCTTCTTTCATTTTATTGGGTCAAGGTAAAATACATCATCAGTTTCATTTTTGTTTCCCTTTTGAGTAAGCAACAACCTTTAAAATACAACATAATTCTAAAATCTATTAACAAATTTTATTTTCTAGAACTTTTATACACCAACATTAGCTAGGATAGCGCTTTGGAATAGGTTGTAAGGCGTACTCTCCAAATCATCAAAAAACAAAATATTATCTTGTGATAGGGAGAGTTGAAATCCACTTGCTACATTTTGTCCTGGAAAGTCGTTACAACACAAGGGTCAATAACGAGGTCGCATTAAGGCCAAAAGAGTTACTCACACTGCTTTGTTGGTCTTAGTGTAGATATTGCACATATTACTGAGGGTCACTTGAGAATAAAATCCTATGGGGACCTTATCAATTTGATTTCAGGCTTAGATACCCTACCCTTGCGCATGGATCAGACTGTTGAATCCTTCCCTGGGCATCATTGTCATAATTGGCTTAGTTTCATATCTCTTTAGAGTCTTTACATGAGGTGAATTTGGAGTGGAAAGTCTTCACGGTACCTGGAATCAATGTTTTCCAAACTCACTCGGGCTCCTTGGAGGGTATACCCACGATTATGTGTGGGAGCTTCCACCAGGGTGTAAGTCTGTTAAGTAGGTCATCAATGTAACTTTTCCATCTGCTTTATCCCATCCCCTTCTTGTCTTGATTTCATGACATTGGATTTCATCACCAACTAGTGACTTAAAAATAAGAAGGTTTTTTTTGTGTGTTTGATATATAGATTTTATTAGTGAGTGTTGTTTGTTTCTCTAATTGGCCATAGATTTATTTCATTCTTTATTTGGTGCGGCCAACATCATCTCTTGTCGTTCACGTAGGATGCAAGGGTTACCTTCAGAAGATCCGAAAGAATACACTCCTTTTCTTCCAAACTCACTAGAGGGTTCTCTTGAAGGAGCATTCAATAACAACATAGCCTCTGAGATTGGAATTTCTACTCCATTGGAGGAATCAATACTTCGTGTAAATATGTTATTAAGTGTTGTACAAGATTCACTTTTGCTCCGAATAAATTCAACGAGAGATGTTGTTGCTGAAGATTATACTAGAATACCTACTGGAGATCACACAGAGTATGTTGTAGATGATCCACTCTTTCATATTGATTCGTTTAGAACTCTGGTTCATACTACTGGAATTTTTAATCCTAGCTCTTCTGCCCCTATCCGTTCTCTTTGGAGGACCTCTTCGGGACAAGATATTTTTGAAAACCTAGGAATGAGTCATCTACGTCAGAGGACCTCTAATCAAACTATGACATTACATATGCCTAAGTACCTTTAGATCATTTTATTGGCATCACCAGTAATGTTGTCACAGTCTTAGACCAATTGTTGGTTGGTTCTCATACATTTCTTCCTCTCCATATCGCTAGCTCTACCATGGTCCCACAAGTTACGCATGTTTATGCCATAAGTGCGGTAATCACTCAAGATCCTATTGGAACACCACTTATGATTAGATCAAATCTATCACTTCCACCTGGGTATAATGCTTTGGATACTTCCATTGCTAATCCTGACCAGAATCCATCTAGAGGAGCCAATATTTTTGTTCCTCCTGGGTATAATGTTGCTACTAGTTTTTTTCCTACACCTACTTAGGTTCTCTCTGGGGGGTATAGTATTCCTCCTCCACCTTCACATCGAGGATTTAATCATCCTAGCCCAACTAGCTCCAATCAAGTTTGCTACACATCAAAATCACTCAATTCAATAGTGTCGCAAGTGTCGTCATTACAAGTGTTGTAAGTGTCGCATCTTGTCCGCAAGTGTCGCATATTGACCACAATTGTCGCAAACATCATACTGTCATCTTGCCTATATCATGTCTCTAACGGCATCACAGGGACACTTAAGACGCCTTCAAAGATTGGTTTTGAAGAGGAGAAGTCATTTGACAAAGCGCACAAGTCTTTTGCCATGACGAAAACCACTCAAAAATGATTTTTTTAAGGCAACACTCCCCTACCCACTGTTAGGGAGCATCGACGTGCCCTAGCCTTCTTTGGGGGAGTTTTGAAATGCTCTGTGCACCCTTTTGGGGGAGCGTTTCCCTTTCTAAGTGAATTTTGGTTTGTTGAGATAAATCAGGGAAGAATCCCTTCAATCTCTGAAGTTGGTTGGATTTGAATCTGAGGTCAAGGCATGATCTTAGGGAAGATCCACAACTGAAGGAGAGGAATCCTCAACTTATCCCAAAGATATCTCAAGTGGTTAGGTCTCTCTAAGCTTATATAAGGATGCCTCCTGATGGTGAAATAGATGATAGATATTGAGAGATACCAAACTTATGATCTCATGAGTGTTATTGATATGGATATTGAGAGATACCAAACTTATGATCTCATGAGTGGTATTGATATGGAGACATTTTGAAGTATCAAACTTATGATCTCATAAGGGAGATATCATTGAAGCATCAACATTCTGTGTGTGGATTATTTGAGCAAGGGTCTGGACAAAGAGAGCTTGGTGAAGTTGTTGCACCTACATCAATGGTTGTAAGCATCTCACTTTGTTTTCATTAATATAAATCTATGCTTGGCTTATTTCCTTTAAAGTTTGTGTACATTTCATGAACTTGTTTATTTCATAGATCCATTATGAAGCTAATCATGGTAGAGTAGGAAGAATGTCTCATTTTTGTTTCTCATTGTATTCTAGGACCTCCTGAAGAACTTGGAGATCAAGATCAGCCTGGATCGAGCAAGGACAAACGTCAATAAAAAGGTATTTACTCTTCTTCATTCTTCTTCTTTGGATAGTTTAGCTTCATGAAAAGGAAATTTAGTGTCCACAATAGCACTTTTTTGTCTTGGTCATAGGGGTCTAGTATCCAAGAGAGAACCCACTTCTCCACAAGGGGATTTCTATGTAACAGAAATTGGCGACTCCACTGGGGAGGATCTTTGATTTTTTATTCCTTTTCTAGGCATTGTCTTGGCCTTTTCTCATTATTTGACCTTCTCCACACCGTGTCTCTGATTCTTAGATCTATTGATTGGCCCTTTATTTCACCATATCCACTTTGATTGTCTGAGTTTGATTGAGTTTTCAATTTTTTGGGAATTTTTCTGAACCTTAAGATCCTAGCGCTCCCCTACCTTTGCTACCAGAGCATTGGTGCTCCCTGCTGGTCTTACACGAAGCGTTGGAATGCTCTGGTGCCCTTTACACCAGAGCGTTTCCCCTTTTCTATGAAAAATATTCTAGGGTTTCATTATCTGAGTTCATTTCTTGCTTTTGGCACTTGCTCAGGAGTCTTACAACCTCAGTACATATTGGTATTGGCCTTCAATAATATTATTTCTGAGAATTGATAACCTTTTGTTTGTAATTTTGATGTTTTTTCCTTACCTTGAAGTCACTCTTTGTCTTTGACAATTTAGAGTCAACTTACTGTTTTATTCTCATTTATCTGACTGAGTGAAAGATTTTGTGAGGAAACTCAAGGATATGTGCACTATTCCATTTGATATTTGAGGTCGTTTTCCCAAGAAATTCTTGGTTGTTCATCATTCATTACCTTTCTCCTACCTTCACTAGAAATTTCACCTTTTTTCATGCATTATGGGTAATTTTTTGCAAATTTTTGGCTATTTTTCTAAGTTTCTGGGAGCACCAATGCCCATATGTAGGCCATACCGGAGTGCCATCACTCCCCTACAGTGTTTTAGGGGGCATTGAAATACTTTGTGCACCCTTCTACAAGAGAGCTTGTATCTTTTTTGAGTGAAATTGCCTTCTTTTGCTCAGTCTCTTGCAACCTGTTTTGTAGTACTCTTTACCCAGAGTTTGTGGTTGGTTTGTGAAGTTGTTTGGATTGGTTCTTGATGGTTTTTGATGCTTTTCAATCTCTTTTGTCTTGATTTGATCTTGAAACCTCTTTCAGAAATGTGAAATTTCCTTTTCTAGTTGCGTTTTTGTCAGGACAGTTTTGAGTGGTTTCTCTTTCTCCCTATCATTTCTTGGATTCTTCTTCACTTTTTATTGTCTTCCTTGAATTCTTGCATTTGAAGTAGCATAATTGCATGTTTTTTGAAATTTTGGGACATTGTGCATCTGAAATGATGAATCTTTTATCCTTCTCGTAGCATAGCTTTCATTGAAATGAAAAGATTGCATTTTCATCTCTTTGCATAACTTTCGAGTTGGTCAAAACACCATATTGGCCACGCCATATTCCTTTTGAGTAACAACATCTTTAAAAATCAAGCGCTAAACTAAAATTGATTAGACATTTTTACATTTTATGGTAAAAAAACTACATTAGATTAGTTGTAGGGCTTTGGAATAGGTGTGAAATATAACTTTCCAAATATGCAAACAAACATCAGATCTTGTGTTAGGGAGCGGTGAAATCCAATTGCTACATTTTGTCCTGGGAATCCCTTCTCACACAAGGGTTAATCATGAGGTCATGTTAAGACTAGAAGAGTTACTCACCCTTCTTTGTTGGTCTTAGTGTAGATATTGAGTGTATTATGGAGGTCTCTTGAAGGTATACTCACAATGATGAGTGGAATCCTTTCAATTTGATTTTGGGCTAGATACCCTGCCCTTGCACGTGGATCAGACTGTCGATTGTTTCCCCAGGCATCACTATTGTATTTGGTAACCTTCGTGGCCTATATCTTTAGGGTCTTTGCACAAGGTGATTATGGAGGGGCAACTCTTCACAATACCTGGAATCGACGTTGGCCAGACTCACTCAGGCTCCTTGGAGGGTATACCCACGATTATGTGTGGGAGCTTGCACCAGGGTGTAAGTCCATTANTCTTACTTTGTTCCCACGATGTTGGATTACATCACCAACTAGTGTGCTCATTGTGAGAAGGTTTTGTTTGCTTGCTTGCTTACTAGATTTTTAGCGTGTGTTGTTTGTTCTCCCTAACAGAATCTAGGTTGGATTTTTATTTTTATGGTGTCAGTTCCTGGAATGACCAATGAAGGAACCCCTTTTCCAGGGGAACCCTTTGTTTTTCCTTCTTATGGAAATGTTGGTCCTCCTTACATCGCTACTTTGAGCCTTCCAGGTCTCACAATTGGGTTACCAGTATGGTTTTTTTCCACTCCGATGATCTCGAATGCAGGTGCTTCATATGTAATCACACCACCCACACATCAACCTCATGTCGAAATTTCTCCTTCTTCACCCGTCAGATCTCGTTGCCTTTCTCATTCTTCTCCTAGTGAAAGCTCTTAAGGAAGTAGCCAAGTTGATCAGAAAAAGAAGAGACAGAAAGACAAGAAGAAGAATAACCCAAAAAGGACCAAGCCTCCAACCATATTAGATGTTGGATCCAAGAAACTAGCTACTATTAATCATACTGGGAGTGTTGATGAGGTCGACAAGATTAAAATGAAGAATCTCAAACCCAAATTCCCTTGCAGTCTTTGTAAGGGTGACCACTTTCTGAAGGATTTCCATGGTCTTCCCAAGGTCTTAGAAATGTGGTCCTCCACATCATCGACCTCTACTAGACATGTTGGTGACACTCATTCAACTAGTGATGTTAAGGTTGGTAAGAAGAATACAATTGTCAAATTTCCTTATATGTTATGTGAAGGTGATCATTACTCTCAATTTTGTCCTCATATGGACGAGGCTTCTTCTCTTTTGGAAAAGATTTAACTTCTAGTTGGTTATCGTAAGATTTACCCCAACCCTTCGTTAGTTTATGGAATGGTCAATCCGGTTCCATCCCTAGTCAGTCGGGTTGATCAGGTGGTCAATATAGTTTCATCCTTGGTTGAAACACTAACCAAAGTAGTTGATCTAGTTCCATCATCAATCAGCCCCACTTTTCATCTGAAAAGTGTAACCCAAGTGATTGATCTAGTCCCATCATTGGTTATTCCCACCCTTCATCTGAAGAGTGTCAAAGTGGTTAATCCGACTCCGCCATCGATCGATCCCACTCCTCCCTTGAGGAGTGCCAAAGTGGTTTCTCTGGTTACATCATCGGTCAATCCCACTCTTCCTATGAAGAGTTCCAAGGTGGTCGATCTGATCCCATCATCGGTCAATCCTACTCTCCCTATAGAGAGTAAACCCGATAATGCCTATGTTTTTCTCATTGATACAAAATATACCGTGTTGGGGGGCATTCCTCCTTCTCCCGTGAAACCTATTCCAAGTAATGAGGCCATCCCTTTTGATTGGAGTGCGCTAACTAGACCTTGTATTCCCTCTCACATTCCTTTCAAGATTAAAGTACAGGTTTGTGGTCGGGACGTTCCTCATGCACTGATAGATGAAGATTCATTTGTTAGTATTTTGTCCTCTATTGCTTGGCGGGCTTTGGGTTGTCCTCAACTTGCGCCGGTTACGCAGAGTCTGTTAACTTTTAATAGAAGAACCAATCAACGTTTAAGGACCCTTCCTCAGTTTCCCATAACTTTGGGAGGGAAAACTGTCTTTGTTGATGTCATGGTAGTCCAAGACCCTTTGGATTTCACTTTACTCCTTGGGAGGGATTATGTCTATGCCATGAAAACCATTATGTCCACTCTTTTTCATGTGATATATTTCCCTCATGATGAAAGAATTGTGACTATTGATCAACTTTCATTCATTGGTACTGACTGGATTACCTCCCTAAATGGTTCTTATATGCATACAGTATAGCCCCCGCCACATGTTAATTATGGGGCATTGTCTCCCATGACTTCAACACCTGATGATTTGGATCCGGTAGTTGGCATGGTGATTTCTTCGGTAGGGATATTAGAGACTGATCTCCTTACCCCTGTCGCAACCCTCGACATGTGTTCCTTCCAGAGAATTCTTCTTCCATCCAGTGAAGATCTCTTGGAATCCATGACCGATTTTTGTCCCTTGACATGGTGTCCTTGCAGAGCGTTATCCTCTTGGAAGCCATCATCAAGAAGAGTCTATGAGCATAGTTTCTCTTATCTGTTGCAAGCTCATTAAAAATGAAACAGAGGTATTGAGCATAGTTTTTCCTCTCTGTAACAAGATTGTTAAAAAATGAAACAGAAATCTGGGGAATGAACTCGGAGCCTTGAGCATAGTTCTTTTCTTGTGTCAAACTCATTAAAAAATGAAACAATTACCTCTCCTATCAAATCAAGTATTTTTCTAGATCTCGTAGATGTCGAGTCGAGTATTTTGTTAGGTCTCATATTTGAACCTTCATTTCATCCACCTATATCCTTTTTCTCCATCTAGTACAGAAATTAGTGAAAACCTCACAGTCGGTGAATGAATTGAAGCTTAGGGGGGGCATGTCTCCAGCCTTTGATGATCATTCTGGAGTTAAGCCACTATCTTTCAAGCTGGCGTCAGAGTACCGAGCTTAGTCTTTGTTCTTTCTCGCGCTCATAAAAACATGAGAATGTAACCGAGCAACCTTTTATCTCTTTTTCGGGCTCGCATGGATATACAGAAAAGGAACCCCTTGGAGTCATCTTTAATCTCTTTTCAGACTCCCTAAACATGAAATTATTATCGAGTGATCTTGCTTCCTTTCACACTCATTAAAATATTTGAAAGGGCGTCTTTTGATTGGTAGTTTATCGCTTTTTTGTCCTCGAGAGACTAAAATTATGAAAAAGGACAACCTTGGGGTCATCTTTAAGTTATTTTCAGACTCTCTAAACATGAAAAACAATTGATTTTTCTTTCTTTGGACTCGTTAAAAATTATACATTGAAGGACCCATATGGGACCGAACCCTTACTTCTTCTAGTTCGTTAAACAAAGGAAGAGGGACTTATCGAAGGTGAGTTATATCGAGCATGTGTTATCCTCCTCAAGCTCGTTAAATCAAAAAGAGGTACTTGTCTATCTGGATGGGGGGAAATTTTGAAGGAATCAAGCCAAGAAGTTTTTGGGAACATTACTAGTAATTCTTATAGTCGCCCTTGAACATGGAATTTTATCTTTGCACACATTTTTATCCATCGAACCTCTACACTTTAACCAATCCTTTGAGTTTCCTTACTCCTTTGGGTCACCTTAATAAAGTCACAGTATCCACTGCATTATCAAGTTTTGGTCCTTGTCGAGTTTTTGTTGTCATGCCTCAGTGTTCAAGGGAAGTTTCTGCCTTGAGATTCAACCATCAAAAATTTCCTATTTCAATACCTGTGTCAGTCCATGTTCATTTGATCCACCAATTTACATCTCTGTGTCAGTTTCATGTTGTTGTTGTTCATCTGTTATAAGTTCAACTTCTGGGTCCTTAATAAATATCACCCCTCTTATTTGTTTAAGTGTGGCATCTAAGTTGGGGTTCCCATGCTCAAATGATGAAGTGACTGTAAAGTTTTGTTGTAATATTGTCCATCTCGTAGTTCCTCTACACAATTCTTTGTCTGTATACCAGTTTGTTGGGATGCCTTCTAATGTGTGTACGAAATGGTGAGGCCATTCCTCCGTTGGTTTCATTTTCCACAACGCTCTGCACTTCTCAAAGTGTTCTGTTGGTTCCCCCTTTCCATCATATTTCTTCCACTAATTGCTTCCTTATTCTGCACCAAACCTAATGCGTAGTAACCACTTACATTGGTACTAGTCCTTGATTGTTTCTTTGTGTCACCTTGATTGTTATATCTAGGGATAATAATCTCTTATTTTCTAACACTTCATCTTCATACCATGTCAAGAATTCTTCTATATCATTCACCCCATGGAAGATGGGAGGTTCCCTTATCTCCATACCTACCCATCTTACTGCATGATCTATTCTTGCGCATCTCCTTGTGGAGACCTCGTGTAACCTTTGTTCCCAATTCTCTAAGCCCATATACAAGTCTGATGCACATGAGGTGATAATTCACCAACTAAGTATCCCATCTTCAGTTGAGTTTATGTAATCTTCATCTCACACAGTTGTTCTATAAAAATGGTTGATTTCCTCCAGGTCCAAGCAAGTAGGCTCTGTGAACCTTTCCCCTTCCGATGGGTCTAATGGCTCAATGACCCTATATTCTCTTGACTAGAAGGTCATTTTCCACGTCTTTAAGTTAATTATGGCCTGGTTATCAAAATCCCAATCCAAGCTGAGAAATTTTGGATAAGGTGTTGTGCCATCCACTATCTCTATTACTTCGAAGTCGGATTTAGTTTGCACTCCATCCAGGTCTATTGTCACTCCTTTTAGTCTTCCAATTGGTAGAACTCTATGTTGATTTGCTAGTTTCAGTTGAATCGGTGAATATCATAATGTGGGCTCACCCATGCATTTCCATGTCTTCTTGGGTAATACATTGACTTTGGATCCTAATTCTAGTATAATATCTCCCATGTTGAAATCTCCAATGTTGGTGTTCATCCTGAACTCCCTACTTGTTCTCCTCTTTGTATGTAGGTGATTGACTATTTTTTGTTCTAAATTTCCTTCTGCTTCTATGCTTCATCTTTCTAACATGTTTTCTAATACTTTAATAGAGGATGGATCATTGAGTAGTTTTACACATGATTTCAAAAAACCTTTAATCTTACTTACTTGTTCCATGGGTTGTGTTTCTTTGGTGTGATCCAACGATGAAGGCATATTGTACTCGGGTACTCCCTTACCATATTGTGTGGTTGATGTCGTCACAATGTCTGGCTTCATAAATTCTTGTCTGGATTTCTTGAATATCTCCTTCTCATTATTCACATCAAACTGCTTCTTTGGTTCAACATTCTTCTTCACCCATTGGTGTTGTGCTAGCTCTTGGCGTACTGTGTCATTTCTTGTTTTAGCTCCTCTCCGTGTAACTATGTTCATTTTTCTTCCTTCATCCCTCGCTTCTCCTAAAATCCACTGAACATTCTGATTGTTTTGATTCCTCTTTTCCTGGATCTTCCCTAATAGCGTAGGACATTCTTCTGTGTCATGATCCGATGCACAACAATACATACAGGTCGTTGGTGGAAGTGGACATTCTCTTGCATAGTGTCCAGGTTGTTGACAATTGTTACATACCATTGTTCCTCTACCTCTTCCAAAGCCTCGTATTTCTCTTCCTTTTCCTCTATAGCCATCTCGATCCCCTCGTGGTGCATTATACTGAGGTGTCTGATTATACTGTGTGGTATTATAGTGTGGTTGTGCGGTGTTATATTGTGGCTATGTAGTGCTGTATGGTTGTTGTGCAGTGTTGTACTGGGTTGGTACTTGATTAAAATGGGGTGCAGCTTGCCCAATCATCATTTCTTCATGTACCTGACATGCATCTGATGTTCTCTCCCTCA
>JASDQU010816650.1:30935-42289 GCA_032191745.1 Picea mariana
TATTATTATTATTATTATTATTATTATTATTATTATTAATTATCTATTAAATTTATTATTAATCACATTAAGGTGGGGCCGACTTGTACCCTTTACGTAATAATTAGGGTTACAAGTAGGTCTGACTCTTGAACAATATATAGCAAAGGATCTAATACACCCTCTAGTGCTCATCCACTAGGGAAACATCCATAGGGATGCCATAGCTCTGATTCACTGAATTACACAGAAGAACCAAGTCTTCACATGTTCACCTGTGCTCGTCCACAGGCACGTCCACTCTACAGATCTGTTTTCCCACTGCCACCGACAGGAGAATCATCTAGAGTCTTCTCATCAACTCTGCTGCTCAGAGGAGGCTAATACATCATCTTCATTTCTGTTCTCATGACGATTCACCCAGCACTTAGAAATTTCACATGTTCACCTTGTGCTCAGCCACAGGCATGTCCTAACTCAACAGATCGATTTTCCACTGGATAATCATCTGGAGTTCTTTTCAACTCTCTGAATGGAGGAGGTCATCTCTACATTCCTAGCTCTGTCTCAGGCAGGAACCACGAATCCTTCTTAGGGGCTTTCTCTCAAGTTTGTAAGCTAAGAGAAAGACTCACATACCTGCAATGATCCACACCTCACAGGTTTGTAAGCTGGAGAATGTCTCACATAGCTGCATTCATCAACATCATCACGAGTCGGCCTATCATGATCATGGGTATTTAGCGGTATGACATTACCATCATCTGGTCACCAAGCCAGGGTAGTGGCTCTTAGTTACACAACTGAAAGAAAGGGGATCTCATCACAAGCCAGCCTTCTCATCTCCGCGAGGTATTTGTGAATGACACTATCATTATCTGGACACCAAGTCGAGACAGTGGCCTTCAACTTGTTCCTTAAAACATGAAAGAAATAAAGAATGGAAAAAAGATGGGCTTGGAAAAAGTGCATCACAAACAAAGGTGCCACACACCCTCTACAAAGGCACCCATAAATGAGATAATATGAGCCCTTGTATGTTATGAAACTCATTGACTTGCGAAGTCTAAATCCCTTTCCACCTCATCACCCATTACATAACCTTGAGAGGCCATCCTTGGGAGCATCCCATACTTGAGGGTTTTGGTCTACCCAATAGGACCTTTATGACACCCCTCCCATACTTAAACTTGGTCAATTGTATAGGGTCTTTGAGCATTTGTTTAATTTGATGAGGTAGTTTTGATGCACATGCTTAGGTGCCTTGTTCATTAGATGTGATTTACACTTGTCGTGATATCTTTGACTTGAGATCTTTGGAGAGCGTACCCTATTGTTTTGCAGAACTTTGCTTAGTGTCCAATTTTGGGAGAACA
Organism: Picea mariana; assembly: GCA_032191745.1. Classification (NCBI taxonomy): domain Eukaryota; kingdom Viridiplantae; phylum Streptophyta; class Pinopsida; order Pinales; family Pinaceae; genus Picea; species Picea mariana. The sequence goes on from JASDQU010816650.1 coordinate 32,291, forward strand.
AGCCTAGCTCAAGCTTCCATGGGGCAAGAAGCCCATAAATTGGATGTTGTAGGCCCGCACACCAGATCACAGAGATGACATCATGGATAACCTTACTTAGCCCCTAGTACCCAAACGACTTGCCTAGGAGAGGCAAAACATCAGCTTTTGAGGCTTGACATCATGCTTGAGGGGGTTTGGTAGTGATGGATCCATTGCACATTGACACTTGGCGTATTTTTACTGCAGGAGACATGGATTGACCCTAGAATATGATGAGGAGACTCAAGAAGCCCCAACGACTCCATTTTCCTCTCCAACGACTTGCTCAAGTGGTCAAAACATCCCCTAAAGGGGTGACATCATCTCATTTTTAGGGTTTATATAGTGTTAAAGTGAAACTTAAATATTATTTTTTGATGCAAGGGGTAAGATAAGGGTTGTTGACCCCTTATATCTTATGTTTTACCCTTGTTAAAGGGACAAACTATGTTTTAAGACTTTTGTATAAATAAAGATTATGTGAATCTCATTTCATAACATAGCTCTCCCTTGTGGAGAAGGATACTTAGCTGAAATTTCGCTATTCTTGGAGCAATTCATCTTTATTTTGCAATTGTTATGATTTTCTCTTGCTATTGATGGAATAAAGTGGTGCGCTACACTTGGAGGCTTTTTCTCGTGCTTGTGGATGGAATATTCTTGGTCACTTAGGGTTTTGAATTTGCATCTATTTGGGATTGGTAAGGAAATTCTGCATTTATTGTTTTGAAGTTCTTGCTTCTTCCATAAATGTTATTGGATAAACCCTTGGACGAGTATAAGGGCATACACCCTCCCCAAGATTTCATTTATTTGCTTGTGAAAAGTCATTAATTGCAAGGTTGCTTGGAAAACTACAAGGATGTATACCCTCCAAGTTCACCTTTGTTTGTTTCACAAACCCTAGGGAGTAAAAGGACTTACACCCCTAGGTCCTTTGTGGATCAAGCTCTTGCATCCAAGGTCATATTATTGTTAGAGTTTTGCTAAGAGAAGTAAAAGGGCTTACACCCACTTAGCATTTCCTAGTGGACCTATCTTGCCTTGGGGAGTAAGAGGAATTACACCCCCAAGGACTTAGGCTAGTCTTCACATTATTTGACCCCACAACCCAATAGTAAGGCACTAATCATTTTTAATTTGCATTGGAGAAATAAATTGTTGCATTGGGATACATGAAAACACGAAGGAATCAAATTGTTCAAATTGCTTTCTTTCATTGATGTTCTAGGCATCTTATTGCCCCTAGGGCGTCTCAATTGGCTAAGTGTTTCTTACTGCTCTTACAAATTCATGCTACAACCATTAGGGCTGCAGCAAAACTCTCTTTCAAGCTTAATTTCTCACTCTTTTACTGTTGGAATCAGTTGAAAGGTTGCTATTATAAATCTACTTGATGTTAGCTATTGTTGGGCAATATTTTGGCTGATTTCTTGGGGTAAAAGTTGTTTCTGTAGCAAAACACTGCTACAGCCACTTGGCTGTCATAAATATACTCTCAAAACTTATCTTTACAGCCATCTAAATACCACTAAAGTTGTGCTAAAGTGTTGAGAATTTATTTACATGTTTTATGCTTCATAACTCAACTAATCTCCGATGCTTTAAGTGGTTTAATCCACAGTAGTTACTTGATTTCATTGTTGATATATATATTTATGTTTACTGCTGCAATTACGGACAGCAAGGATAATTTCCTTGTCCGCCTAACATATACTGCGAATAGTTGGTTTTTCTTGTCTCGGGCAAATACAAACTCTCAGCAAGTACCCAAGGGCCTGGCAACCTTAAACCTTTCCCGAAATTCATTCTTAAGCCTTCTTCCATCTAGTAACTTGACCTATAGGGGATTCCACTCATACATCTCACTTTCCATCTCATTTCCCCCTAGGGTCACTGGGATTCCCCCCTTGAGGTGATTCTATTAGCTCTAAAGTGACGGGAACACTTGCCTAAGGTGACAGTGGATAGGTGCTCTCAAAGTTGTCGCCATTTTGGTGGTTGGGTCGGGCTTTGCCCAACCTACAACTTGTGCGATAACACCCTTCACACTCAAGGAAGGACATCACACTAGTATGTGTCCGCCACTTCATGACTCTCAAGACAGGACCACAACAATACCTTATCAATAGAGAGAAGAACTGAAGAAAGTCTAACTGAATAATTGAGGTGCAAAATAGTTGGCCATTATAAATGTGTCTCAGCAGAAAGAAACAAACTGAGCAGACCTGCATGAAGCCAATAGTTGGCCATTATAAATGTGTCTCAGCAGAAAGAAACAAACTGAGGAGACCTGCATGAAGCCAATAGATTGGACATGCATAAAAGTAGTCACAAGTCTACTCATGCAAAGAACAGTTTCCTGTGGAATGCTCCTCTGCTGAAGCCTGAACATAAAGCAAAAAGAAGACGTACAAATAAATTGTGAACAAGCAAAAAGGAAAAAGAAAAATCGATGACCCCTACCAAAGGAGAGTTGGGTATGTTGGAAATAGTATCAGAACGAAAGTTCAAGTAATGTAACCATTGGAAATGAGACTACACCTGCTGCCAAGGTTCAGACATCAAGAATTTGTTCCACATAAAGCATCCAATTGCAACTGAGTTGAATCAAAGCAGAGACTTGAGCGCAAAATAGGAAAAGTTATCTGATATTATGGGATTGACATCTCAAAGAAGCAATTAGAGCACAGGAATCGATAGAATTGCATGGGCATAGACAGGAGGTTCAGAGTAACAAGAACTGGATGGATTGACCCGTAACCAGTGGTTTGACTCAGAATGGCCCAAAACCCAAGTTGAGTCAAACTGGAACCGGCCAGAGCCGGCTCAGAATAAGTTAGACCCAGCAAGTCTGGTCAGAGCAAGTCAACTCATCACTTTGACTGTAGAATCTAGAAAGTGATTTCCTTTGCTCGTTTTTACTGTTTTGCAGCAAAAATATTCAGAGCAGGGTGAAGCGATTTTAGGAGTGATTCTTCTGCACAGTAAGAACACCTTTGACATGCCAACAGAAACATGCCTCTGTCATTTTAAGGGTCCATATTTTTAACAGAAACAGCAGCTAGGGCATGACTTTATGCTTATTTTCTGAGCTGATTTGAGGAGAGCTAGGGTACAGTTTTTAAGCAAATATCAGCCTGATTTTCACCAGCTAGGGAACAAACTTATACATCAACTAGGACACAATTTTGTACAAATTTTCTGATTGATTTAAGGRAAGCTARGGCACAGATTTCCATCATATTTCAGCCTGAATTTTACCCGCTAGAGCACAAATTTATATGCTGATTTTCTGAGAACCGGACCTGAATTTTTCACTAGCTTCAGCGGAGAGGGAACATATTTCAAAGCTGATTTTCAGACGTAAGTTTTTCATAGCTAGGGCAGCATTTTTTTGCAGAATTTTTGAGCTAAATCGATTGATTTTCTGATCTGACTTTTAGATATTTATCACCTTCTGTTACCTATAAAATTCCTAGGGTAAAAAAAATTGCTTGGAACTACTGCAAAGCAATCAAAATGGACACAGTAAAATGTGAGTTTTGACAGAAAAAAATCAATAGGTGATAAACAAGTTCAAATTTGAGAGTCCAAGTATAACTCAAGATGTTGAATATCAGGAGAGTCTGTGCTTAGAAGCCATTGAGGCGACAAAAAATAAGAGGAAGAAAACTATGGTCGATATTGGTGGGCCTTCAAATATGTCAGCAATGAGCGATTTGGAAGAGTAAGCAGAAACACAAGGACAAGAGGCTCCTACTCCTGAGACTAATAGTAGAAGAACAAGATCACAACCTGGGGGGCAACCTATTTGCACTTCTAACACAGGTGGCAGGGCAATGTGCATGACCTCTTTGCACCCCATACTAGACCCAGTTCCCAACCTGTTAAAATTAAGCAGCTGCAAGAGCCATTCTCCGGGAGGATGGCAAAGAGCCTAGCTGAGATCTAGGGCACCCAGGGCTCGGAATCCTTGCTCGTGCTCGGATTGATCTAGGGCACCCAGGGCTCGAAATCCTTGCTCGTGCTCGGATTGATCCTTGGTTGTGTACCTTGGTGGATAAGACCCTAGTGGTGATCTAGGGCCCCTAGATGTGTTCTGGGGTATCTTGGTCTCGGACCAGGCACTTCTTGGTAAGTACCAAGACGAGATGATGTGTGATCTTCTTCTCTCCCGGGATGGTCCATGAGACCTAGGAGCAGTTAAAGAAGAAGGACATGATCACATCAGTGACATTCCTCTTATGCTGGGATGATAAAAGCTTATAAGTTATCATGAGACTTATGTGGACATCTTGACATTGAAGAAGACCCCTTTGAGTTTGTATTGTTGCCTCCCCTTGCTTGGGCCACGTCCTTCTTAATGTCTTTTGTAGTGTTGGTCTTTTCTAGTCACTTTGACTTGTTGACTTTTCAATTAATATTTTTATTAATTAAAATATTAATTATTTTGTTTTGTTTTTTTTAATTAGGTATTAATTAAACCTAAAAGGTAGGGTTAATTTATCTAACCCTAAACACCTTCCTAAACTATAAAAGGAACCTTACCCCTCACTCTCTCTCTCATTCTTCCTCCCTCACTTCTCTTGGTCTGATTTTGCTGCGGCTACTCTTGTTCAGTTTTGGTTTAGGGTTCGGCCTCCTTGGAGTTTATCCTCTTGCTGATTTTTAGTACGGCTTCCTCCTTGTATGSTGGTTTAGGGTGCGGCCCTCCCTTGGGATTGTTTCTCCTTGTTTCTCCTTGCTGATTTATGGTGCGGCTCCTTYCTTTTGTTGCTGGTATATATGGTGCGGCTTCCTTTTGTTGCTGGTTTAGTGCTACGGCCCTCCTCCTCTCCTCCACTCCAGTCTGCTGTCAATTCTTGCTAGGTGTYGTCTTCCCTTAGGTTATCGTTGGTGCTTTCTGTTACTGCCACCTTTCTTTTATTGCTGGTGCTACCCTCCTTGCTGCTAGTGTCACCGGTGTATGTTTTGTTTCCTCTTGTGTAGCTGCCACCTGTAGGTTGCCCTAACTTACAGTCTAGTGCCCTATTCTGAGTTAGATGAGGCAACAATATAACTGCCTTTTATTTTAGTCCTTTGTTGTGGCAGTCCTATATCCTTTGGACAGTTTTGTTAGGGGTTTTATTTCCAGCCTCTAGGTCCTGATATGACAGCCCTATGAATGCTTCCCTAAGCTGCCTATTTGCTGTAGCAGTCTTATATATTTTGGACAGCTTTTGTTTGGGTTGTTAGGGGTTTTCTGTTAGCCTCTAGTTTGGTCTTTGGGGTTCTTATATCAGCCCTACTTGATGTTCAATACGCTGATTGTTTTTTGAGACCTACTTGGTTCTTCTTGGCAAAACTGTCCAAATAGATCATGATGAGATCTACCCTTGAGGGTTGGATCCATGACCTTCATAGCTTTTTCTGAGCATACAGAAAAGAGCACAGTAGCAAGCATCTAAGGTAAATCTGTTCTTTGTTTTGGTTAAGGTAATGTCCAGAGTTTAATCTTGCTAATGATTAGATCTGTTTCTTGTTTAAGTTAATGTTCATAATTGTTTCTTGTTTTCCTAATGATCAAATCTGTTCATGATCAGATTTAGTTAAGAAAAGGTTTCTTTAATGTTCAGATCCATTGTATTTAGTCTACTTCAGAAATTTTGATTCGATTGTTGATCTATATCTACTGTAGTGAATAAATTTAAAAGAATACTACTGTTCTAGTTTTCCCTTGATTTTCTAACATGGTATCAGAGCTTAGGGCATGAAAAGAGCTCAATTGAGGCAGACTTTTGAGCCTGCGTAGATCCACACCTAAGGGCTTGTTTATTCAGATCAGCAATATCTTGAGCCAATTCACCAAATAATGAAAGATGGAAACTTAAACTTGAGATAAGTGTTTTGAATTTTTCATAACTTGATTGAAGTTTCACATATCTCATATTGTTCTGCATCTTAAACTCATTAAGGTATCAATTCGATGCATTTAGAGGTCAAATGATCTACTCAAGATTATTGGAATTTCACAATAACTTGTTGGTCAATGCAATTTCTGGGTAAGAACAATTTGTGTGTAGATTATAGAATCTTGTCTTAATAAACCTTGAGAAATAGTTGTTTGGGCTACAAAATGTTTCCAGTAACTTGTGCTTAAGACTTTTTCCTCAAACCAGCATTAGAAAGAAATCTAAATCCAATTAACAATAAGCTTTGGATTACAGAAGGTTTGATTTCTGTCTTAAGGTTTGGCTTAAATCTGTGGGTAACAAATTATGAGTTTATATTCACTAACATTGTTAAGAAGTGCTCCTTGATCTACTTCCTTGGTATTTGGTGTCAAATTCTAAGTCACATTGATCTATATCTCCTAAGCATCAATGGCTTGGTAGATATTAGAAAACGAATTTGACCATAACACTCAATAATAAACTATGTTTTCAACTTAACCCATGTCTGTCAAGCTTCCACTTGCTATCTCTTGAAATATGGTCATATGACAACATTTTACTTTTCCCTTTGACATCGATAACATCTTTTCAAAGTAATTTGAAGGATAGCATGGTGACTCCACACAATCTCTGGAAACTGTTAACATAAATTATGTTCATGTCTAGCATTTCCCATTTGGAGTTTTTATTTAGATTGTGTTCTTAAACAGTGATATGAACCCTGTAACTTCAAGAGGATAACTTGATGATTTCGGGTTCTGATTTTAATACGCATGGTTAACATCAATGATGTAACACAGATATATACCACTGAGATCAGAATGAATAAGATTAGAATAAATCTTTCAGTAATTTAAGAATCAAGACAGGTAGACATATTCGGTGATGGAAAAGAAATTGACTCCCAAAAATAGGATGATCTATGTCGAGCTTCTGGGATTAAGAGGGAGTTGTCAGTGCTTTTCAATTCCCCAGCACAATAAGGTTGCAGAAAGGAAGAACATGACATCTTGTGAGGTAGCCAGAGCTATGATCAGGATCTTCCGTCGTCTCTTTGGACCGAAGCTGCAAGCACTGCAGTCTATATTCAGAACAGGTGTCCTCATAAAATCCCTGGAAGAGAAAACTCCAGAAGAAGTCTTCACCGGTAAGAAGCCTTCAGTTGACCATTTGAGAATCTTTGGTAGTCCTATCTACATTTATGTACCAAAAGAAAAGAGGACTAAGCTAGAGCCCTCTAGAAAGAAAGGCACTTTTGTGGGATACAATGAGACCTCAAAAGCATATTGAATCTATGCATTAGGGCAAAAGTTCACAGAGGTCAGTAGAGATGTGACCTTCCATGAGGAAGCAGCCTTTCGTCGTTCAAGAGAACTTCCATGTGATAAAGGAGCAGGAAGCTCCAACTTCAAAACAATTAGGTTCACAACTTTAAGATGAGCAGAGGGAGAAGGCCAGAGAACCTTCAGTGGATCCCATAAGGGATTATGTTGAAAAACCTCATGCCAAAAGGAAGCCAGCATGGTGTTGTGAAATTTTAAAATTTGGTAAAGAAAGCAAGAAACCAAATAAATACTCTGGGATAATAGCTCAGTTGAATCTTGTGATTGACTCAGAACCTTCCACCTTTGATGAGGTTGCCAAACATAAAGTGTGTAAGGATGCCATGGTACGAGTCAATATTGAAGAATGATGTATGGGAAGTGGTCCAAAGACCTCAAGGCAAATCAATAGTAACCTCTAAATGTATTTACAAAATAAAGCATGCAGCAGATGGCAGTGTTGAAAAATTCAAAGCTAGGTTTGTGGCTCGTGGCTTCTCTCAGAAAGAAGGAATTGATTATGATGAGATTTTTGCTCCTGTTGCTAGTTGAGCAAGAGGTTAATATCAAGCAACCTGTGAGTTTTGTGATCCATGGGAAAGAATCCCATGTCTACAAACTCAAGAAATCCTTGTTTGGATTGAAACAAGCTCCGAGAGCTTGGGATGGAAGAATTGACAATTTTCTTCAAAGTCTTGGGTTCTCCAAGAGTATAGCAGACCCTAATATTTATATAAAGATTGTGACAAATCATCCTGTTATCTTGGTTTTATATGTGGATGATTTGTTCCTTACTAGAGAGGAACATTTGATAGCTCAGACTAAGAGGGATCTTTCAGCAGAGTTTGAAATGAAGGACTTGGGTCTTGTGCTTTACTTTCTTGGCTTAGAGGTGTGGCAGAAACCTAGTGAGATCCTTCTCTCACAAGAAGGTATGCACTTGATGTGCTTCGCAAATTTGGGATGTTGGACTATAAGTCCATGACCACACCTATGATTTCTAACCTGAAGAAGTTACATGATCAAGCTTTAGGTTCAAACCCAGAAGAATCTACTATATATCGTCAGATTATTGGGTCCTTGATGTATCTAGTACATACCAGACCAGACATTTGTTACGCAGTGAATGCCCTCAGCCAGTTCATGTGTGAACCGAAACATATTCATATGGTTGTTGTTAAGCATATTCTCAGATATGTCTGAGGGACTATAGCCTATGGGCTCAAGTACACTTCCAGTGGAGGTGTAATGCTTCATGGTGATACAGATTCAGATTGGATGGGCAGTACAGTGGACCGGAAGTGTACGTCCAGATATTGTTTCAGTTTAGGTTCAGCTATGATCTCCTGGTCCAGCAGGAAGCAGGGCTCCATAGCCCAAAGCACTGTAGAGGCAAAATACATTATTGCAAGTATTGCTAGTTGAAAAGCAGTGTGGCTCAGAAAGCTACTCTCAAATTTGTTCAGTGTTGAGCTGGAACCCACAGTAATTCACTGTGATAACCAGAGTTGTATAATACTCTCTAAGAATTCTATGTTTCATGACAGATCGAAATACAGTGAGATGAGATATCACTATGTTCGGGACATAATGCAGAAGAACATTCTCAGTATTCAGTATGTTTTGCCGATGGAACAAACTGCAGATATTTTGACCAAGCCTCTGTCGTTGACAAAGTTTGTGTACTTTCGAGACAAGCTTGGTGTTGTTGAGAATGCCTCTCTTGCTGAGAGGGAGTGTTAAAATTAAGCGGTTGTAAGAGCCATTCTCCGAGAGGATGGCAAAGACCCTAGCTAAGATCTAGGGCCCCCAGTGCACTCCTAGGGTTCTTGGTTTGGGACCAAGTAGTTAGAGCCATGGCAAAAGACCCTAGTGAGGGCCCCCGGTGTATTGTTGGGGTTCTTGATGTAAGTCCCTAGATGTGTTCTACGGCCCCTGGATGTGTTCCAGGGAATCCTTGCTTAGTGCTTGGATTGATCTTTGGTTGTGCACCTTGGTGGATAAGACCTTAGTGGTGATCTAGGGCCCCCAGATGTGTTCTGGGGTATCCTGGTCTGGGACCAAGCAGTTCTTGGTCAAGGACCAAGCAGTTTGATGATGTAAGTCCCTAAATGTGTTATAGGGCCCCTGGATGTGTTCCAGGTAATCCTTGCTCGTGCTCGGATTGATCCTTGGTTATGTACCTTGGTGGATAAGACCCTAGTGGTGATCTAGGGCCCCCAGATGTGTTATGGGGTATCCTGGTCTCGGACCAAACACTTCTTGGTTAAGTACCAAAACGAGATGATGTGTGATCTTCTTCTCTCCTGGGATGGTCCATGAGATATGTTATCCCCTATCCTGGGGATAACTAAGGAGATCATGTCTCGAGGCCCACATGTCCTAGACATGGAGTGCCGGGAGTTGGATGACTTGAGCATGGCCTCGAAGGGCCCTTCTTTTCTTCAGTGCAGCCCATTTATGAGCAGCAGCAGTATCCATCCCCCTAGCATGGTCCTGAAGTAGCAGTAAGTCTTGCTCCATGAGGTAACGAGTCTGGGTATCATGGTATGTGTCACTCTGATTATTAAAGCACTTGAATATGTTGCATTGAATGCTACTTCATTTCATAACGTTTGCTTGGAAATTATGCTCTTTAACTTGTTCATACCTGGAAGGGTGACATGATGCCCTAGTAAGTTGATCTCCCTTTAGGATGGGTTGCCATTGGGTGGGTCTAT
>JASDQU010816651.1:7868-25342 GCA_032191745.1 Picea mariana
ATAAAGTATTGGAGAACTTTCTATTTATGGAAAGTGGTTAACCCTAAAATAAGGAAAATAGGTTAAGTAACCTAGAAATGGGTTAAGTGACCTAAAAATGGGTTAAGTGACCTAGAGGATGAAAGTATAAATAAGATAGAAATGGTCTCTTGTAGATCATCCTTTTTGTGGATCAATGGAGAGCTTCTTGTGAGAATATCTTTTGGAGTATTGATGGAGAGCTTCTTGTGAAAGCTTCTTGAGAATTTTTGGTGTGGAACACTTGAGAATATTGAATATCTATAGGTGAATGAGTTAATCAAGGATATCTAAGCCGAAATTCTGAGGAAAGTGAAGAAAAGAAGGCCGAAATGCAAGGAAGGATAAATTTTGTTGATGGTTCTTTCTAAGGTATGTTATTTACAGGTCATCTCACCATTTTTGCTATAACTTTTTTTCTATATTGATTCAGATCATGAAATTGCTATTAAATTGAGATAACACATCCAAGTATTTTTTTTTTAAGAATTAATCTTGTGGGTCATTGTAGTTTTGTAGTTACACTCCGTGGAAAATAGGGTTTGTGACCAGTCCTGAAACTAGTCAAAAACAGGTGTTTTGGGTAAAAATGTCATAACTTCTTCATAAAAGATAGAAATTAAGTGAGACCAATTGTTTTGGTTATATTACAGGCTGTAGTATTCTCTAGAAAATTTTCATATCTATTCAACAAATATTCCATGCAGGGCACACTCTACAAGGTCACTCTCTAGAATAATCCAGAATTCAACAAGGTATGCCATTTTTGCTATAAATCCTTTTCTGAGAGGTTACAAGTAGTACCACCTGGAGGAATTTCATAAAACACACTGAAGAAAATTGTGTATCATTTTCTGATCTTCATTCATTACAAGTACAAAGTTATGATTATTTCAAGTTAGGGTTGTTGACTAATCCAAAACTAGTCATGGTTGAGACAAGCAATTGATGAGTTGGCACATACGAGGTGTATAGTTGATGATGTTGGTACATATTGATGAGTCATTGTTGATGAGTAGTTGAAACATGATTGGTATATACTTTTTACAGGGTTGGATGCACTTTTTTATGGTACAGGNTGTTTGGCACAGGTTGGTGCATGGTTGATGCTCTTGTTTATGGTACAGATTGATATCTGTTGAGGATTGTTGCCTCATCTTAGTTGGTGCTGAGAATGTAAGATGAGTCTTTCATATAGATCTGGTTCTCTTGTAGAGTTGTACTCTATTCAGTTGTTGCTAGAAAACCCCTGGATTGAAGTCCATAATAAAAAGAAAAATTGTACATACATCTTGTGTTCTTTGTGGAGATGATTTTTTGATGATATATTGTTGATATATGTTGCTGATATGTGTTCACATATAACTAATTATTAATGAAAACAATGAGTAATGATTAAATGTCGAATTCTAACTAATGAGTTTTGTGTAAGAGGGAATTTTTGGGAAAAATATCCCCACACTCATTCACCCCCCCCCCCTTTAAGTGTGGTAGGTTAGGTGTAATAGATGAGGAAACGCATGTGATTATTATACCATAAAGCACTTGGGAAATTTTGGGAAGGCCTTCTATGGTTCCTTCACTAGGATGGATAGGATTGTTTAAAGGAAAGATGATAACCGGATGTGTAAGAGTTACTAATGTACCTATGATTGCTCAAGGAACGTCGACCGAAGAAGAACTTGAATTCATTAAGTTTGTCGAGAACAACGCACCTTCTACACTCTTGTTAGGAAAGACCTAGGTTGAGAAAGACCAAATCCAAAGGAAAGTAGAGGAAGAAGATACAGAATAGAAAAATCAAGAAAAGGAGGAGGTCCTAGAGAACCTTTGAGTTGTGTAGTAGAAGAAAAGTGAAATTCAGGGGAAGTTCGAGTGGGAAAATGCAAAGATACAAGAAGAAAAAGACCAGTTGCTTGCAAAGCAGACTGTGGTCAAAGAGGTAGTGACTAGAGAAATTCACTTTGTGTTAGGCTTGGCACAACAGGAACTAGAGTCAACTGCAATGCAAGTGGGGAAGCTCGTTGAAGCCATTTAGCAACTTCAAGGATGAATCATAGAGTTAGAAATCCAAGCAATACCTAGCACTCTGCAAGAAGTGTGGGATCAGAGGGAAGAAATTGTTAGGAGCGCAGTAGAAAGAATCATGGTGTTGGCTTAAGAATGTAAGAAACTAAGTAATCGAAGTGTGCAGACCTATGAGCGCCTTGCAGAAGACCCGAAGCTGAGGACATTGGAAGCACAAATCAAACTCCATGAGGCAAAGCAAAAGGCATCTACAGTGAAAGAACAGATGTAGTTTCTTACTGCAGTGGAGAATATGAAGAGGTCATAGGAGCAGCGTGCAGTTCAGAATCAAGTCACTGCCATCCAGAGTAGAGTTATGGAGGTGACACAGAGACTCCAGTCAGTGTAGGATGAAGCCTTCACACTTTTTGAAGAGATCGAAGGATAAGGATCATATTTGGAACAATGCTTGGAAGGGCCTGTCACCGAGCAAGTAATTCAGAAGTTTGTTTAGTAGGAGGCTCTGGCAAAGTAGCAAGTCGAAGCATCTTGATCTAAACTCAAGGCCTTCGAAGCAGTATTACCTAGATCAGAGTGACTCGGGATGCATCACAAGTGAGTGTTGGGGGCCTGTTGGCCCTCAACCAAGTTTTGAGGAAACGTTGGTTGTGTTTGACCATTTTTGGGGCTTCAATAGGTTGGTCGAAGATGAAGCACCCAGGAGAAGTAGAGATCATGGGATCTCGCCCATTTTGCAGGATTTTTGGGCTCTTATGGTTTATGTAATGGGTATGAGATTTCCATCCATGTGTTTACCCATGCTTAGGCCTTTTTTCAATGTATAAATAAGTATCTAGGCGATGTAAGTAAAGTAGTAATTGGTTTTGGAGGTCATTGGATTAGTGCATGACTAGTTGGATTCTTGAAAAGAGTATTGTAAGAGACTTTGTGCATAGACTATGTAAGGCTTTGTGCCCTGACCTAATTCGAGGAAGGAGGATCTGGTGAGGTGTGTGCAAATCTCTTGTCCCTTGGTGGAATTGGCTCTGTGGCTTTATGCACAGGAGCATAGGACTGTAGTAGCCTTGAAGACTAATAAAAAAGAAGAAGAAGTTGGTGGACGTAACCCCTCACTGGGGTGAACCACGTATATCATGTGTCGATGTGCTTTGTGCAATGTTGTTCATTATTTATGTATCTATTTTCTAAGTGCATTGTTCTTTATGTATAGATCTATGAATTATTAGTTCTTTATGATGTGAACGAATGTTAGATCTGAGCTTATGTTATGCGCTAATAGGTTTTAAGGGATAGATCTTGTGCTAGTATGTAATAAGGGTTTAACCTGCACTGCGAATAAGGTTTAAGAACTAATGCATGTTGTTGGCTAAGTTCTCTGTTAAGTGTTTTGATCATAGATCTATGTCCCATCTAGGTTGTAGACACCTAATTCCTGCAACATCCCCTTCATGTACCTCGTTTGAGACTTCATATTCTTTGCAGGTATTGCTGAAAGGACCAGTAGTTAGGGCATTGAACCCTAGGTCTACCCCTGTGCCAACAATTGGCATACATAAGAAAATATTTGGATGATGAGATGGTATCTAAGATTGTAACCTTTCTTAAGGAGAATGTAGATCTATTCTTGTAAATATTAACTAAAATAAATGGGAGTAAAGGGGAACTTGGTGAAATGAAAATAAAACTTAATCTCAATTCCAATCCCACCATAAAAAGGATCTATAGGTTTGATTTGAGAATCAAATAGAGGTTATAAGAGGATATTAGAAAAATTATTGCGGCTAGGTTTATACTCTCCATACATGAATCCAATTGGATCAGTCCAATACCAATCTAGGACAAGAAAGTGGGAGGAGGAATAAGGGTCAATGTTGATTTTTAGGTCCTAAATGAAACCAATATTTATGACCCATTTCCTATTCCCTTCAGTGATGAGGTGGTATATTAGGTAGTGGGAAAGGAAACCTATTCATTAATTAATCGATTCTAGAGATATTATCAAGTGAAAATAGTTGAAGAGGACAAGAATAAAACAATGTTTTCCACCGAGTGTGGCTCCTTTGTTTATAATGTCATTCAATTTTTCCTAAATAACACCCTAACAATATTCTCCAGAATCATGATAACATCCTTTAGAGAGTACATCCACAAGATCCTAAAATTGTACTTAAATTCCTACACTATATACAATCTACTACAGGATCATATCATGATGTTATGACTAATATTTGTGTTAGCACCATGTTTTTTGTAGTTAGAGTCAGAGGTTTGTCCAAATTTTTTCAGAGTCATGTCTTAATCTTTATAAAAATCAAAACTTTCCTAAATAAGTCGCAGTTGTTGTGTCAAATTGTATGAGGTCGGTGACCAAATAAAGAATGGTTTGAAATGTCAAGTAAGGATTTTGGCCATAAATTGGTAAAAGGGTGTAAGGTTCATCATGTTTAAATTGTAAAGGTCTACTTTCCTAAGTCTCGAGTCAAGTCGAATAAAATGGTTAGGATAAAGGTCATTTCAAAAAATATTATGGGTCTACCTAATCATGAAGTCAGAAAAGTGAACAATCATAGCACTCCATATCATTTTTACAATTTCACACTTCAAAGGAGTATCCAATGCACGAATTCACTTCACAAATCTTTAACCTCCCTTAAAACATCTCGTCGCCATAGATTTTCCATCCCTTTTCATATTTTCATTCCTTATCTGTTCAAGCATAAATATTGGTCACCCTTCATGTTTCTTCATCACTTTCAAAACTTGTGCATCATCCATAGTTTTTCCAATAAGATCTTAAGCCTTTTTCTACACAAATATTGTGTGTTGGCACAGGGGCAGACCCAGGGTTTAGCTTTAACAATGCACCAAAAAGCCCTAAATACTAGCCCTTTCGGAAACACCCGCGAAGAATATGCAGTCTCACCTGAAGTATCTATAGGGGGTTGCAAAACACATGTGTCTACAACCAGAGGAAATGCAAAGTGGATTCATAGAAACAACACACAATCACCTAGTTATTATTTATCTTTCTTAAATCTACTGCACAAGTTATATTTTAGATCTAATACAATATCACAACAACAACATATCAAATGATAGAAAACAAAACATCAATCACACATAACACAAGATATACATGGTTCACCCTCTCCCTAGGGCTACGTCCACATAACTGTTCTTTATGATATATTAAGATGGAAGCATACAGTTCTTATTTCGGCTCTTAGCTAGTAGATCTTCTCTTCTTCTCTCTCTTTCTCTCCCCCCCCCTGTGCACTCAACTGCAAGGTCGATCTTCGCACCCAGCTAAAGATATTACAATACCAGAAGGCTCTCGCACTCAGCACTTCCCTATAACACAACAACAATCACTCAACAGTAAATATGAACTCTCCACCAATAACAAGCCCTTTCTTACTCCTCTTGATCTTTATTTATATATTACAATATCTCTCGGACACCCTTATGTCGAAACCTAGGTGTTCAAAACCCTATATACCAAAACCCTAGGTGTCTAAAACCCTAGGTCAACTTGACCCACATTTTCAGGGCTTTACTAGCCTGTCTTTGCTTCCTTCACACACGGTGGTCCAAAGCATTTGTTGACATATTCTTTTGCTTGTTGATTTGTCCACGATCCATCTTCCTTTCTGATCTGTCATCCTCGATCTCTTAGTCCAACAACTTTCTTTCTCTTACTTCGGTCTGTCTTTTATGATCTTTTTCTCACTTCAACCCCATATCAGTCACTGTGTCCTCAATGCAGCTCACATTTTTCCTTTTCTCCCTTAATCTTTTCTTGCTTCCATAACCAAGGGCCAACAGGCCCCCAACACTCACCTGTGACTCATCCCAAGGCACTTCAGGTCTGAACTTTCTATTTCCACTTTGACTTCAGACTGAGCAGGGCAGCCTATGCTTTCTACTCTATCCCTCCTTTCTATGTGCAAACTGTATTTTCTATGTCTGGTACCCAATTTTAACTACACCTGGTACCTAGACCCTTTTTATTATGCTTTTACTGAGAGCTGCAAGGCAGTTGGTTGTCATAATACAATTTCAATCAACTTCCATTCACCAAACCTTCCTTCCATTCTCCAGTCAAAGTCTTCAACTATGCATCTCCTCCTTCTGTAACATAGGAAACCTCATATGGCCCAAGCCAATGCATCCTGAACTTCCCTGGATGCCTCATGAACTTACTGTCATATACCATTACTAGATCTCCTTGCTTGAAATCTTTATTCTTGATGTGTCTGTCATGGTAGGCCTTTTATCTTTCTTTCTGAACCCGCTGGTGAAATCCTGCAATAAATATGTCTTCTTCCAGTTCGACCAACTGTGAAAGCCTCTCTTGTGTAATTCTAGTGTCATCCATATCTTTAAAGGCTGCAATTCTCAGACTAGGAACCAAATATTCCATGGGTACAACTACTTCTAGACCATAGACCAATTTAAAGGGGGTCTGCATGGTTAGTTTCTTGCAAGTGGTTATATAGGCCCACAATATTGTTGGTACTCTCAAATCCTAGTCATTCCTATTCACATTGCATATCTTTGTCAATGTTGTCTCCAAGATCTTATTGAATGCTTAAACTGTCCCATTTTCTTATGGATGATAGGGCGTGCTCTTCTGATGTTGAACTTCAAATTCCTGATTCAATGCTTCAATAGTATTGTTGATAAAATATGTGCCTTGATCACTCATAAGGATATTTGGGCATCCAAACCTGGTTATGATGTCGTCAAATATGAAGGGCACAACTGTAGTTTCACTACAATCCTTAACTTCTCTCGCTTCTACCCATCTGGTCAAATACTATGTCGCAGTGATTATGTATCTAGCTCTTGTGCACTTTCCTGGTGGCTTGATAGGTCGTACGAAGTCAATGGCCCATTTCTCAAATTCATGTAAGGTAAGATGAGGCACTAAAGTCGTGTCATCTCTTCTAGACAGTTTCCAAACTCTTTGGCATACATCACGGGCCTTATAGTATTCCTTATCATCTTTGTGTAAAGCAGGCCACCAAAGGCTAGCCCTAAGAATCTTTTGTGTTGTTACTTTCCCTGCATAGTGTCCTCCTTTGATGCCTTCATGTGCTTCGATGAGGATCAATGGTCTCTCTACTTCCATAACACACCTCCTCAATATCTCATCAGGTCCCATGTTGTATTGTTGTCTAGCTATAAGTGAAAAATCTGCAGCGCGCACTACCAACTGTTTCTTTTGAATAATTTTATAGTCACTAGGTGCCATTCTGGTTGACAAGAACTGCACGATTTCCATGAAGTGATCATCAACCTTCTTGATGGCCATCAACTATGCATATGGCAGTGTATCCTCCAAACTAGTAGGCTCTTCTTCATGTTCCAACCTTGACAAGTGGTCAAGACCTTTGTTCATTCTTCCTGGATTAACCACGATCTTGAAATCATATTCCTAAAATAACAGAAGCCATCTACATATTCTCCCCCCTAACACTGGCTTGTTGACTAAGTATTTAAGCGCAGAATGATCAGTGAACATCTTTAAATGTCCTCCCAACAAGTAGTGGTGAAATTTCTACAACGCATACACCATGGCTAATCCTTATCGCTCTATGGTGGTGTAATTAATCTCAGTTGTTGATAGATTCGTGCTAGCAAAGGCTCATGGGTGGTCAATGTCTCAAGCTCCTGATTGTGCTAAAACTGCTCCTAATGCGATATAATATGCATCGACATGCACATGAAATTCCTTACTCCAATCAGGGAAAACTAGAATGGGCTTCGTAACCATTTTCTATTTCAGTGTGTCAAAGCTCTATTGGCATTCTTTTGTCTAATGAAACTGACCTTATTTCTTTAAAAGCTTCTCCATTGGTGTTGTGATCTGTGCATATCCCTTAATGAAATTCCTGTAGTATCTAGTATGTGCTATTGTAGTGCGCAGCTGCTTGACTAAAGTAGGAGGGGGTAGATCAACTATAATGGCAATCTTGGATGGATCTACCAGCAATCTCTTCTTACACACAATATGGCCCAAAAACACTCTGAAAGGTGAAAAGAAGATGAAATTCTTTAGGTTCAAGGAAATATAACATTGCCTTCACTTATCCAACATTAGTCTTAAACATTCAATATGATTTTTCAAAATGATGAAAACAGTCCAATCATCAAAATATGCTTCCAAGAATTTATGTAAAAACTCCTTAAATGCTTCAACCACCACCCTGGAAAAGATGGCTGGTAAATTATTCAATACAAATGACATCACTGTATACTGGTAGGATCCCCATTCTGTTGCAAATGTGGTCTTATGGTGATCCCCCTTGGCAATCCAGATCTGATGGTATCCTGAAAATCCATCTATAAAAGAATATACCTCTTGTCCTCCTACATTGTCTAACACTTCGTTCATGAATGGCATAGGGAATGGGTCATGCAAACATGCATCATTCATATTCCTAATATCTACACAGATCCTGATTTCTCTTGTCTTGTTATCTTGTACCACCATAAGGCTAATCCACTCCGACTCTTCAACAGGTTCTATGATTCCTGCTTCCATCATTCTGTCAAGCTCAATCTTCACTTTCTCCTTATATTTAGGGTTCAATTTGTAGGGTCTCTATTTGACTGACCTTGCATCTGATTTCAAAGGGATCCTCATCTCTCCCATGGGCCCTTTAATGCCCTTCATATCAGTGAACTTGGTTGGAAACAAATCCTGATATTCATGTAGTAACTTCGTGATCTTGTCCATGGTGGAAGCATCCCAATAATCTCCAACGTTTGCAAGTTTTGGTGTTTGTTCTATTCCAATGTTGAATTTTTTTATTTTGATTGGTTGTCCAACAAAAGTTAGTTCAACTCCTGGTCCTTCTATATATCTTTTGCCTTTTGTTTCTACAATGTTCACATTCCTAGGATCATCATCTTCAACAACATTGATATTGTAACATCCTTGCAACTTCTAAAGAGGTGCAGTCCATTCATCCTCTTCTTTCTCCAAAGGGAGGCTAGGTGCCTCCTCGAACACGTTTTGTCTTACAACCTGTAATGCTTGATCTACTATAGGATATTGTCTTTCAAACAAAAAGGTAGTTACAAAGTTATGGTTCATACCTTCCCAATCTGTAGTGATGAGGCGCAATTATGCTTGAAGATACCAATTGATGGGAGTTGTGTCCAACGTGTTAATGAATTTGTGTACCCACTTTTCTTGAGGAATGTTTCTCCAGGATTCCTCACAACTTCACACATGGTCCTTCAGACAACTTCGACCTATGTACCTAACTTCGTATCCTTATCTACTTGCTCTGAGAATCATGTTGTCATCAAAGTGTGATATTGTACCCATTTCGTAATATTGTTTTTGTGTGTCCCCCACCATCTAGATGGAGTTGATTTTAGGGCCTCATCCATGGCTAACAATATTTGTTGTGTTGGTAAAATTTCTTCAAATTTACTAAGAATGATTCTAAGTGATTTAGACCATCAAATATAGGAAATTACTTACTGTTGTGCCGATCCAGCGAACTTCTTTGGTTAATATAGAATATCTCCTTGTAGACACTTCATACATTTTGTTTTTCCAGCTCTCTAGTGCTTCTTTTGAATTTTATGAGCATGCGTTGTCACTTCGCCAGCTCAAATTCCCATCTGTTGTAGGATTAATGTAGCCATGTTGTCTAGTTGTTAATTTGTATATGTTTTATAGTTCATATGCGCGGTCTTCCTCTCTGATGGGTTCTGTGTATCTCTAACCTTTATCGGGATCCAAAGGTGCAATGAACCTAAGGCCATATCCTTCAAACGTCATTCTTCTTTTCTTTAAATCAACCACAGTGGAATTATTGAAAGCCCAATAATATTCCTAACAGCACGAGGTAAGGACAACTATCATCAACTATCTCAATCACCTTGAAGTCTACAATCGTCCTTACTCCATCGACGTCCACAGGGATACACTCCAGTCTTCCAAAGGGGCTTACAGCTTACTGATTATCCATCCTAAGCCTAATATGGGAATAGATCAACTTAGGTTTTCCCATCAATTCCCAGGTCTACTTCATCATGACATTGACCTCCGACCCTAAGTCGAGGACCACATAATCTATATCATACTCTCCAATCTGATAATTAAGGTGTATTTCTTTATTTTTCCTTCTCTTCTTGGATAGTTGATGTACTGTTTTATTCAACAAAGGATCTGCCCTTCCTATGTCATACTGTCTGACCAAATTTTGTAGTTCTTTTATGGATTTTTCGTCTTTAATCAATTCAATAAACATATACAAGAAGCTGACAAGTTTACTCACCTCTTTTCCATCTCCGGGAAAAGCAGACTGGTCAGATGCCAGAGGTATTCCACATTCTCTTACTTCTGGTAGAACCTTTGATGAAGAAGCCTGATCTTTTATGAATTCCTTTCTTTCTTCCTCAAATATATGCTTCTCTTTCCTTGGGTCAAGCTCTTGTGTCTTCTCTGTAGCTTTCCTAATTCTTGATTCTTTTGCAGTATTTCCTTGGATCACTTTGTATTCTCTTGTAACAACACATCCTATAGTGATAAAAATGACTCTAGGATCTACTCTGCGAGGTTCTGGTTTGATTATTTGTATTTTCTAGTTTCCTCCTCATCTCTCCTAAAGTTTAGCCAGCAATGTTGGACATTCCTCGATAACATCCTTGAATGAGTTGCAGTAGTTGCAAGTACTACAAGGGTTCTGATAGTCCCTTGCCAAATGTCCTGGATGTGTGCATTTATAATAGATAATTTGTCCTCAACCTTGACCCATACCTCCTCCTCTTCCTCTTCCTCGGAATCCACCACGAGGGTTGAAGTTTCCTCTCCCAGGGTAATTATACTGTGTAGTGCTTCCTTCTTGATGTACTTCACCTTGAATTTTTTATATATCCCTTGACCTTTCATGCATGAGATTGTAAACCCTACAATCCCTATCATCATGTCCTACCAACTTACAAAATGTGAAATACATATTTGTGGGTGTCTAGACATATTTTTGCAGATAGTAACATTCACCAGGGAGATGTCAATTTCTACATACCTTGCACTAGGATAGGGTAACTTGGTTCAAAGGGCTCGGAGCTCTAGAGGCCAAGTATTCATGAAATAGGGGACAGTTCTCCTTTTCATGGCCTTCTAATTTTCATGGGATAAACCATATGTATTCTATTTTATCTTTTTCCCTTGTCTTTCTTCATATCTTCAACCTGTAGAGATAAACTAGTTAGCTGACTCAAGATTTGATTCATGCCTGAGCTAGATTCTCCTATAGAGGTTGATTCTAACTTCATGGTGATCTCCAGTGCCTCAGGCTGTGAAGCAATCTTATATTGCATCAAAGGAACTATAATGTGTAGGAAGAGGGAAACAATGAACCATTCCTTGTTCTACTCATCTGGGATCTAAAAACTCAGATGGCCTGTCAAGGTCTTAAATCTCTGATCAAACACCCACACAGGTTCAGTTGTTCTCTGTTTGACTTCTTTTAGTTTTGTAATGCACTGTGACTCTAACTTAGGTTTCTTGAATTCAGTGATTAGCACAGTCTTAATGCACTGTGTGCTACCAGTCGCTACATAAATCCATTTTTTTTATTTTGCTGCATATCCTCCATAGCTTTAAATCATTTTTCAATAATTTTTATTGGATTTCGTTGCAAATTACCTTATGGAATGATTTTTTTTCTCACAGTCAACCTTCTTTCTTCTGAGCTAAATTCTTATTACCTACTCCTGTGCAAAGTTTCCCATTGTTGTTTACTGTTGTGCTGATATTTTTGTTGCACCAAAGTTTCCTGTTGATGTTTACTATTGCACCGAGATTTTCACTGTGCCAAATTTTTCCGTTGCTTTTTACTGTTGCACTGAAATTTTTCATCGTTTTTTACCGTTGTGTCAAGTTTCTCATTGCGCCAAATTTTATTCCACTGATTTGTTTTCCGTACAAATTTTCTTGTTGTTACCTTTTCTTGCACATTGTGCAAAGGTTACTATTCTTGGTCGTTGTGCAAAGAGGCTATTACAATCTATTGTTGCATTCCTAAAATTGACATATACCAACATCATGGAAACTTCTCAAAGTAAAAGAAAGAATGCAAGTAGCAGGAAGTTTGTGAGGTTTGTACCACAAGATTTAAAGTTAGTAAATGAAGACGTGGTGATCAGAGTTTCCTTTGAACAATATGGATGCATACGTTTATGTGAAAATATTCAAGGATATAATACGCAACTAACTAATCAATTCACCCTTAATTTTACTGGTGTCAATGCAACTATTGCACGAATCACGTTTTAAGGTATTCCATTAGATATTTCATTTTATATTGATTTCATCAAGCTTGAATATAGAAATCAAAAAATTGGAGCCAACATTCCCAGTGAGTATCTTCTGGAACCTTTTGAGAAACTTATGAAGATAATCATGAAGTACTTCACCTGTGAGGGAAGATTCGACAAGGTGCATCAATATCACATCAGGATTCTGATGAATTTCACAGGGAGAAGTCCTTTAAACTTACATTTCTTCCTATGTTAAATCTTGGGAAAGATGGGAGATAGTGTCCAAGCCAAAGTTGACCAACCTAAGAACAACTTATTCCATTTTTCCTTGATTAAAATTTTGGTGGTTGAGGAGCTGGGAAATTTGAATAGGGACTAGAATTCCTTCCTGATTTCAACAAATATTCTCAGAGACCCTAAATGATATATTCCCTTATCTAGTGAGAAATCATCACTTCATAGTTCAAAGGTAAGAGGAGGAGATGTTGTTGAAATAAGAAAAGGAAAAGAAATCGAAGATGCATCACTTAGTCAACCAACATCCAAGAAGAGAAAAAAACTAAGATTTACTAACGAAACTAAGGAGACCCAATCTCCCAGTAAACCACACACTAGGTCCTCTGCCAGAATATTTCACATACCCACAATTCAGTCAATGATTGTTGAATGTTAAAACTAGGGGATTGATGAAAAGAAAGTGGAAATAGGTGAGGAAGATGCAGATATTAATGATGTGAAGTAGAAAATAAATAAATATCAACATGTCATAGCCCAATTATATCAAGAGAAAAAATAATTGAGGAGGCAGCTAGTAGAAAGAATTCCTAAAACACCAGCATCACAGAGTCAAGTAGGTAAGAGATCTCCTACCTCACCAGCAGGAGGAGAAAAGAATATAAATTTGTTGAAAAAGAAGCTAAGAGAGGCTCAAGATGTGATCATTGAGCTCCAAGAGGGAAAATCGATATCAGAGGAAATAATCATGGAAAATTTCAAGGAATGAAAACCAACTATCGACGATGCATGTGAAGCTCTCTCTGACGCTCAATCAAAATTGAAAATAAATACGGATTTGTTGAGACATGTGACGAATTTGAAGAGACAAAATTTGTCATTAAGAAGGACAAATAGGGCCTTACGACTGCAAGTGATTTTGGAAAAGGAAGCTACGGACAAACTGAATGATCCTATCCTTTACTGCAAACTAGATTCGCATGCGTAACGTCAACATGAAGATTCGTCGTGCGAAATCGTTGTGCATATTTTGCAGCCAAAATTTGTGCAACATAAACCATAATTTACCACACAAAAGTGACATTGTTGTCCAACGATACACACGATGTTTCATCACAATTGTATGGTTTTGATTTGCTAAATAATTTATGATTGTAAATAACATCTCGGATAGGTTATGATTTCCAAATCGGTTTTCCTATTTTTGGTAAATTGTTTATAGGTTGTTCTTCTGTTTGAAAAAAACCAGATCCATAACTCTAGAAGATAATAGTTAGACTCCTAAAATCTAAGTGTAGCTTTATTTTATATATATAGGGACTATTTTGATGTAAAAAGGGGGCGCGCGAGAAAAATTATAGACATTTTGAATCTCTATGTAATTTCCTAAAACTAAAGAAATACAAATGCAGAAGTCATGAGTTCCTTAAGAAAAAGATTCTAATGGTGGTGATCTGAAGCTTGTACCTTTATTTGTATGTATTCCCTATGTACTTATTTTCATCTATAAATTCTTCTCTTTAAAATGGTAAATTGAAAGTCCAGAATTCATCTAATGATGCTCTAGGCTTAACTAATTTAAATTATGTCTTTCTTCTTAGCTAAGATCATAATTCATCCATTGTGTTGCTTTGATTTTGTTGTATGTTTCCTTTATTCTTTCACCCTACATGATCAAACTAAACACTGAAGTTCATCACCTTATTTATCCTTTGTTCCTCTGAGGATTTTTATCTACCAAGAAATTTTTTCTTTGTTTTCATGGATTGAGTCCATATCCCTAGAAGCACTATCTTTTGTCAGCAAACCTTGAAGAATTATCTTAAAGTTCTAATTCTATCCGTCATTATAAAGAAACCTGTCTATCAGAGATAAAGTCTGAGAGAGAGCCCTCTCTAGATTGAAAAGTCTAGTTTCCAGTCTTAAAGTTGGTTTGTAGGTTACCTTTGTATATTGTTTCTTCAACCCAACAATTTATTTAGCATTAACATTTTTGGTGTCATTGTCGGAAATCAAAATCGAAAATTTTCCCCAGGAAGAACAAATAAAAGATTAGATTTGATTCTTGAGGGTAATAGTGAGTCAAACACCTTTTTGGATAACTGTTTCTTACCCTAGAGAATTCATTTAATAATATTAGTAGCATATTTTTTTATTTATTAGAAAATAAGAAATCTTTGCTCCTAAGAGAATTCACACTAGAAGGAACCCTGATCCAGAACCTATAGCATATGTGTCTGATCTTGAGAAACTCTTGCACAAAAGAAAACAAAAGATAGTTAAATTAGTTTCTTTCCTAGATAAAAATCTATCTTTACCTAAAGACGACTTAAAAAGTATTGATAACCTTGACTTTGACTTAAAATTTGAACAAACCTTGTTCATATCTATATCTGAATCTATGTTGAATGAAATTATATTTGATGAGAATAAATTCCAACCTTTGATTCCCACTACCCCCATTGAGACTATTTCTATTCATATTGTCCCTTCTCAGACTGTTCAGATAGCCCAAAATCCTCCTAGAGCCATGGCAGCCAGATTTTCTCCTCTTTCCTTTCCTGCTCAGCTGCATGATTTACCCCAAAATTATAATCGAAGAATCATATCATTCGATGATGAAGAAAATACATCAACCCAAAGACACTTGGATTGGTTCAATGATTTTGTTGATCTAGAGGAAGTAGATTATGAGGATGAAAAACTGAGGTTATTCACACAAAGTCTTTCAAGAGAAGTCAGAAAATGGTTTTAAGTTCTTCCTGGAGTGAGTATCCCTAATTTTGCATCTTTTGAAACAATTTTTCTTGCAATATGGGGTGATAAAAAGAATCATCTTCAATTTCTAACTCAGTACAATAATATAAAAATATCACCAAATGAAACAGTACAAGAGTTTTCAACTAGATTTATGAAAGTTTATAATTCAATTCCTACAGAAGTAAAACTTCTTCTTGGAGCTTCCCAACTTCGATATGTTGATTCTTTTGACAATGACTTTTCCCTACTATTAAGGGAAATAAGATCCAATACATTATATGATATGATGAGTGATGCAATTGAAGTAGAGGTAAATCTGATGGCATCAAGGAAGATCAAACATAATCCTAATAGAGATGTGAAGAAGGTCCAAGGAGAAGAACAATTCTCAACTTCTCAATGATCAGATGAGAAATTTTATTTGATGATGAAGGCTATGGAAATAT
Source organism: Picea mariana (assembly GCA_032191745.1). NCBI lineage: Eukaryota > Viridiplantae > Streptophyta > Pinopsida > Pinales > Pinaceae > Picea > Picea mariana. The sequence continues at coordinate 23,645 of JASDQU010816651.1, forward strand.
TCATGGAAAGAATATCCTTGGAAAATAAGCATGCCACCAGGGATCAAACTGATTTTCATCCCAGAAATCAAAATTTTCGAAGAGCTCCAGTTTCACAGATCAGGCAAAGAGATCATAGAAATCAAGGTGATCAACAAATAAAACCTCCTTTCAAAAACAACTATGTAAATGAAGATTTTGATCAAACAATTGAAGACAATATGCATTGTTGTGACGATACATAAACAAATGTGCTCTTAACTAAAGAATAACATGATCAATTTATGGATGCAAATGATAATTTTTGCAGGATAATGATGATACGTTGTCATTGGAAACATAAGAGTTTAGGAAATGATATCATAATGCTATTATGCAACTTCAAAAACAGTATAACCTTAGAAGAAAAAAGGTGCCTGGAAATCCTAAAAGGGAACCTCAAATAAATACACCTTCTTCAATCCAACCTAAGAAAGATAATTCAACAAAGTATGCAATGGATAAAGGAAAATCCAAAGAAGAACCACCAAAGAAAATACCTGAGGCAAGAAAGGAAGTAGTCATCAAAGAGGTATAAAAGGCTCCATCTCCTTTTAATTTTGAAAGTGAAATGGCTAAAATCAAAATTTCTATTTCATTTAATGAGCTTATTAAGAATGGAGAATATAGAAATCAGATCATTAAAATTCTCAAAATGGAAGAAGCCCCTGACACCTTGGTTCTATAAGATGATCACTCTGCTATATTGTTTGGCCCATGTGTGGAGAAAAGTGGTGATGTCGATGATGTTACTCCTTTCTATGTTAGTCTTAAAATTCATGACATGACCTTACATAATTCCATGTTATATGAAGTAGCATCACATAATTTGATGCCCAAGGTGGTCATGGATGAGTTGGGCCTAGATATTACAAGACCTTAAAAGGATTTTTTCTCTTTTGACTCAAGGAAGGTGAAATGCTTGGGATTAATCAAAGACCTAGTTGTATCATTGTCTCAAATTCCATCAAAAAATATGATCAAGGATGTAGTGGTTGTTGACATCCCTCCTAAATTTTTCATGTTGTTATCTATATATTGGGATGAAAAGTTGAAAGGAACTTTGCAAAGGAACTTTGCAAATGGATATGCCATATGCTACTATCCATGTTTTTGGCCAAGAAAGGAGATTGTAAAGAGAATTTTTTCTCAAGTACATGGTGAGTAGAAAAACTCAACCAAATAATTATCCCATTTACTATGTTGATACTGAGGTTGGTTCCTCTATTTTCTATAATGACTTGAATTTTGAAGAGGGGGAACCAACAACTATCATGGTTATCAAAGACAAAATTGATTATCAAACAAAGAAAATTACAAATCAGCAAAACAATGCGGAGGATGAAATGTGGAATATGAGATTTGATGGACCTACTAGTAGGGAAGGAGAAGGAACTGGTGTGTGGATTAACCCTCCCAAAATAGGTACAAAACTATGTTCTTACAAGATTTATTTTGATTGTAACAATAATATGGTTGAATATGAGGCATTGATTTTGGGATTGAACACTTTAAAAGAATTAGGTGCTAGGAGGATAGTTGTACATGGAGATTTTGTGCTTGTTATTAATCAGGTAAAGGGTATATACAAGAATCCCATATTGAGGGCATATAGGAACTTAGTATTTGATATTCTTGAGGAGTTTTCAGAATACAATTTGTCAGTGATTCCTAGGGGGG
>JASDQU010816652.1:9646-27411 GCA_032191745.1 Picea mariana
ACCCATCAATAGATGACAAACATCCATGGGAATGACATCACATAATATTTCATCTTTATATCCTCCTATTTTAAATTCAACTAAACACTGTTTAGTGACATTTACTTGATGTCCTTTTTGTAGCCACGAAACTTTGTATGGGCTTGGATGTACAACAGTCTCAAGTTCCATATTTTCTACCATCTCTGTAGATACAAGATTGTTTGTGCTACCACTATCCACCATGACCTTGCATACCCTGTCTTTGGTTTTGCAAGCAGTCCTATAGACTGTTTCTTTGGGCTGAGTTCTCTGGTTCCTTCTCCGGCTTCAAGAGAACTTTTCTCATCATCAAAGATCTTCCACCCTCAGCGTCTTCTACCTCAACATTCCATCCTTGAGCTTCAGCAATGTGAGTTTCACCACTATCTTTCTTCCTATATGGACACTCATAGGATTTATGTCCGATTTTTCCACAGACGAAGCATTTCACTTCACCTCCTCTGCCTCTTCCTCTTCCTTTGGCTCGAGGAAAAGTATTTCTATCAGCATACTGCCTTCCTTGTGAGCTTCCTCCTCTCTCAGGTTGAGTTTGAGGATTCTTTCCCTCTTCTTTAGGTTTATGAGTTCTGTCTTGGACAATTTTTTTCCTCTGGCTTGACTTCTACCTCGGCCTCTTTGACCTTTCTTCCAGATCAGCTTCTCTTTAGCTTTTAGAGCTATCAGATAAGCATCTTCTACATTTCGGATGGTCATCATGCCCATATCATCTTGAATGTCATATCACAGATCATTCATGTACCTGGCAAATTTTTCATCATCGCTTTCCCGATGACCTGCTCTGATGTTTATCTTGTAGAATTATTTAGTGTATTCCTTCACTGACATCAACTTCTATCTCAAATTTTGCATCCTCCGAAATAGAGTAATTTGATAATCCCTGGGTATAAACTTGGCTTTCATATTTGCAACCATTATATCCCAACTTTTGATTTTCTGCTTGCCCTTGCAGCGTCTGTCAGCCTGCAGTTCATCCCACCAGAGTGTTGCATGCCCTTTAAGTCTAGTAACGACATGTTTGACTTTCTTATCTTCGTCGACATCCTCATAGTCGAAGTATTTGTCTAGAGCTCTAATCTAGTCTAGAAGTTCTTCAACTTCTAAGTTTCCCTCATACATGGGAATCTCCATTTTTTCTCTGGCACCTATCCTTGCAACAACCTTGAATAGGCATTCGTCTGCAACATCTTCGACTGCAACTTCTTCTCTTCCGTTTCCAACTTCATTTTCACTTTCAGCCTCGCTGATATCCATAGCGTCGACTGCACGCCTCTGTGTTGTCTCCATAGCATCAAGTCTGGCACATAACTCACGCATTTATCTTTCCACTATTGGATCAAGCATTGTCCTATCTCTTCTTCTCGGTGGCATGGCTGAGAAATTTCTCTTTTCTCTCTGCTACAGAAAGCAAAGAATTTGTCTTGTGCTCTAATACCACTTTGACGCAGACCCGACCCTCAAGCCAAGATCCACATAGGATCGATCATCCAAACCGCATGAAGAGTTAATTAAACCCCTTTTGGTTAAGCCCCGAAATATTTTGGGTTTTGCAAGTTGGAGGTTCCCGATGCTATGTCACAACTTTTAAAATCACCAAAATCCGAAACGTCAATGAAGGTTGACTCCTCCAACGTGAAGAGAACATGCCACCTGTCACTCACTAGTTTTGGCTTTTGGGACTTTGAGCGAATAGCCAACAGTCGTTCCTCTTCCCTTATGATTCCTCGAACTCTGAAATGTTGGAATGCCAAAGTGGGCTTAACGTCCCACAGAATGCGAGAGCGATGGCTTTTCAGGATTTTTGTTACTTGTTGGAAAGATATTGGCTCTCCTTCCCTTACCGAGTCACACAATACTCTTAAGCCCTTTAATGGTACATGGTTTAAACCTTATGGTGGTCTTACTTTGTTGTCTATTACGTTAGAAGGTAAAGAGTTTAACATCAAGGTCGAGGTCTTCGATGCACCTCTCAATTATAACCTTCTACTTGGTCGTAGCTAGGTTGATTCCATGCATGCAGTTGTGTCTACTATTTTATGTGTGTTACGTTTCCCACACCAAGGAAAAGTCATTATTGTTGATCAACTAGCCTTCTTTAATTCCAATTCGCATACTAGCAACATACCTTTTATATCAAAAACACCTCCCAGTTATGATAATGTCGAAGTGGGTATTATAAAAGATTCAACCTTGATGGGTACATTTCCTATTCCACCACCCAATATTCCTCCTCCCTTTGTCTCTTCGATTAACATGATATCGACCTTTGTTCCTGAAACCAATGAGTCTTATGACCCATGAATAGTACCTAACTCTGGTGACTATCTTCGCTACGGTGACAGAATGCCTTTTAGTTCGATGGAATCATCTTATCAAGCTATTCAATCAACAACTCCTTCTCCCCCTTCTCTTGGTGATACATCTCCTGATATGTTTCAGATGATATTTCGTACTGATGAGATGATCATGATGGTCATGTCTATGTAGTATACTCCATGGTACAATGAGCATCATCATTCTATTATCTTCCTCGAATGTGAGACCATAGATAGATACCAACAGATTTCGACTCCGTCGACCATTGTTGTTATTTCTTCTATTCCTGAGTCAACACACGATGTATTGTATGAAGGGAACTTGAGTAACATTTCACCTACCATTCCTCTTGATATATTGATTAAACACAAGGTCATGGAAAATGTTCATATCGGTGCCTCATGTTCTACTAATGAGGTTCGTACTTATAAAGCCCTTTTCCAAGAATTCCATGACGTTTTTTCCTAGAGTTATGATCAAATGCCTGGTATTGATCCTAATATTGTTGTGCATGAGATTAAGACTTATCTAGACGCTAAACCAGTTTGGCAGAGACTTCACCCAGTACATCCATGTAAAGTTGTTGCTATTAATCTTGAAGTTGAAAAAATTCTTAAAGTTGGTTTTGTCTATCCTATGTCTTTGACCGATTGGGTATCCAATCTTGTTCCGGTAAAAAAGAAACAAGGAACGATCCATGTTTGTGTATATTATAGGGATATAAATAAAGCTTGTCCCAAAGAAAATTATCCAACCCCTTTTGTTGACCAGATTGTTGACGACTGTGCCAGGAGTGAAATATTATCCTTGATGGATGGTTTCTTCGGCTATAATCAAATCAATATTTTACCTGTGGATCAACATAAGATTGCTTTTATCTATCCTTGGGGAACTTTGTGTACTAGAAACTACCTTTTGGTCTAAAAAATGTTGGTGCAAATTTTCAGCGTGCTATGTATTATGTTTTTCATGACATTAATCACATTGTACAACCCTATCTAGACAATCTATAGACGCATTCTATGTGTTGTCAAGATCACCCAGCACATCTATGGGCCATTTTCCTACGCTGTCGTTATTATCACATACGTTTGAATCCACACAAATGTGTTTTTTGTGTGGAATCCAGATGAATTCTTGGTTTTATCGTGTCTATATATGGGATTAGGATAGACCCCTTGAAGGTTGAGGCCATTCTCAATTTACCTCCTGCTTCCATGCTATGCCAACTCCAAATTTTTCAAGGGAAGGAAATTTTTTTACGTCGATTCATTCCAAACTATTCTGAATTAATGAAAGGATTTACTCGGCTTCTCATGAAATATTTTGATTTTGTATGGGGTGATACTGCAAACAAAGCCTTTGAATCTTTGAAACTCACCTTAACCCGTACGCCACTATTGTTTCCACCTGACTATAGTCAAGATTATTTCCTGTAATTAGCTGCTTCAAACTCTTCCATTGCTATGGTTTTAGTCCAAGAGGATGATTCACATGATGAACATGTTATATACTATTTGAGTCGGAGTCTCATGGCCACTAAAACCAAATATTTACATGTGGAGAAACTGGCCTTGGCAGTTTTTCAAGTTGTTCAATGTTTTCGTAACTACATGATATTACGCAGAACCATAGTCACTTGTGATTGCAACCCCATGCAACATATCCTTACTTGACAATTGTTGGGGGGTAAGTACTCTAACTGGATAGTTATTCTCCAGGAGTTTGATTTGGAGTTTGAACGTGCCAAGTCGAAGAAGTCTTTGGTTTTTTCGGAATTGATATGTGACCTTCCCTCTACTGAAACAGAAACTGTGGCAGAGGATTCCTTACCTCACGAATCCCTCTTTCTTATCATTTCTAACGACATATGGTATGAAGATATTATCATCTATCTCCAGAACCTAACTTGTCAGCCTGATCTTTCTAGTATAGATCGTCATCGTATACAGTATCAAGCTCATCAATACATCATCCTTGGTGATACCCTTTACCGATGTGGCATTGATTCCATATTTCAACAATGTCTCACCTATAATGAAGTTGAGAGATATTTGAATGAGTATCACTCTGGAGCTTGTGGTGGTCATATGTCTGGGTATGCCACTACCCAAAAGATCTTATGAGCTGGTTATTTCTGGCCTTCGTTGTTTAAGGATTGCATTACTATCATCCAGAAACGCCACCTACAACAATAAGATCTGATCTCACCCTGCTCCTCTTCACCCTATAGTTTTCATTGGTACCTTCAATAAATGGGGTATTAACTTCATGACATGTAACCCTCACTTTGTCGGGGGGAATGGATACATTATTGTAGTTGTGGATTATTTCACTAAATGGGCCTAGGCAATGCCTACATTTGATAATACAGGGAAACCTGCAGCATTATTCATATTCAATAATATCATTACTAGATTTGGTGTCCCTCAATCCATCGTTACTGATCACGATAATCATTTTCGCAACTTCATGATGTCTGAAATTACTAACAAGTTGGGTCTTCGACATGAAAAATCAACCCCCTATTATCCACAGGCCAATGGCCAGGTTGAAGTGTTCTCACTACTATGCTTCGATGAATGGTAGGAATTCATAAGTCAACTTGGTACACGATTTTGTTCTCATCATTGTGGGCCTACTAGACATCCGTTAAGTTTTCCATGGGATTCAAACCTTTCTAGTATATGGTATCGAATAAATTTTGTCGATTGAATGTGAAATCCCATCTTTGAAGCTAGCTTTCGAACTTCTCCCTAACACCTCAGCTGAGGAGGAACATATTTTGTATTTGATGCAATTAGACGAGACCCGTTGTGATGTCTCCTTAGTTATTGAAACTTAGAAAAAATGTGTCAAAGCTTAATATGACAAGCATGTCAAACCATGTGTTTTTTCTGAAGGTGCTCTAGTTCTTCTTTACGAGCAAGATCATGATTTTCTAGGGGGTGGTAAATTCGAGCCCATGTGGTGGGGTCCTTATATTGTGAAACGAGTGTTGGAGAAAGGGGCTTATGAGATGGTCGATTATGATGGAATTCCTTTGAGTGAACCTATAAATGGGCTTTACTTGAAGAAGTACTATTCTTAAATCATTTGTGCATGAGTGTTGTGTATTTTTATGTATCATACTCTTGTGTGCTTTTTCATTTTTGGATTCACCCTTCAACTGCTTACCTTACATTGTGCTTGGTTTCCAGATGTCGGTGTCTTCACTAACCTACATTGGCTTCGCTGATGGCGCTAGTCGCACTACTCAAAATTTAATATTTGTTGCTTGGGAAATCTATGCACCTACGAATGAATTGATCAGTCTACACGATGTTTTCCTTGGTAGTGAAACTAACAATATCATGAAATACAGTGTATTTATCGAGTTGTTAACTGACGTTGTTTCACTTGGAATTCATCATCCTATTGTACGACTTGATTCACAGTTGGTAGTCCTATAGTTGAGTAACATTTATTCCATCCGGATTCCTACTTTTCTAAGGGTATATTTACGAATTCACCTCTTGGAACATCATTTTGATTACATTGAATATCAACACATTCCTAGATGTCTAAATACATTAACAGATGCATTGGCCAATTATGTGTTAGACAGAAATTTAAGACATTTATAAAATCCAATCAAAATTTGTGCATACAACAAGTAAGCCGAGAGAAGCCTTATATTTATATAACGATAAAAGTTTACAAAAAGTGTTTTTTTTCTAACAGTAATAGTCACTCTTGAACATGACACCCCCCTTCATCATTTTATCTGGGTTGGGAAATTCATTTGTCTCTCGTTTGACCATTCAAAAGTTCACATGTTGGGTCCTCCTTGAGTGAATGATGCAAAGACAATTGTCGTGTCATTCATATGTTCAAGATAATTCCAACCTAAACAAGCCTTCTATCAAGTCGACCATCTGCAGTTATAAATTTTCTACCATGTCGGCCTTCCCTGTGTCAGTTTTGAATCACTTCATACTATGATCTACCTAAAATCTGTTACATATTCTATGGAATTGATGGGGGATACATCAAGGCCCTCCTGTGATGAGTATTTTCCTGTCCACTTCAACACATTATCTGAGAACAAGACTTAGAAATCATTTAGTACCTTAGAGCCTGCATGCCTCAATGGTAGGTTTCTTCGCTTTCAACATTAGGTTCACATCATTGACCCCTGATTGAAATATTCCATCAAGTGTTCGACTTCAACTCATTTATTCACATTCGTTGGATTGTTCTAAGGTACCTTGGGAGTCATTTACATCAATGGTTATTTCCCTCACACTTGTTAATGATTTTCATTAATGACCAATAATCAAGTGGTTTCTACCATGTTCGACTTAAACACATGTAATCACATGGTTAGATTCATACTTAGAGATGATGGAAATGAAGACCCTGGATCTTATCATTTTGATCCAGGTTGCGATGGAGTATTCATGAATTTTTACTGACACATAGATCCACTATGTATGTATCGTGGCTATGTCCAAATTTGAATCTTTTTGCAGCATAGATCCACATTGTATTCCTGATGGCTATGTTGAATCATGGTGACATGGATCCACAGTGTATGTTTAGTGGCCATGACATACTTTACACTTGTGATTAGAGTCACTTTTAGTCTAATCATGGAAATGCCTACCTCATAATTGGTATGATATTATACAAATGCTTTTTTTTTTGCAGGTTCTTGATCGATGCGCTCCTTGTTTTCGACACACACATTCTACAAAGTTTTTCAGTTGTCACGAGTTCCATATTCATACTTTGGGGGGAATTCTGTTACACATTATTTTGGTCACCTCAGTGATCACCTGACAACATGTGTTCATGTTCCCTACAAAATATTAAAAGAGACTTTCTCCATGGGAAAAGTGATTTTCTTTCCTCTACCAAAAACCATATGAAGGAAGGTCATCGCACCCTACTATATGCATGGGATGCGATGATTCCTGATCATCTCAATCTTCACTATACCTAGGTTTTGAATTCATCGCATGTTGCTTGTGCATAGGGTGAGACAATGCTTAAAGCATGGGAAAATTCAAATTTCACGAATGTTTTAGAAGGGAATCTTCCAAAAGATGAGGTGGCCTTTGATCGGTTTGGATCTTACTCGCTTCTCTGGATTGGTGGGATCATCCTAATATCCTCATCCATATCTCTTTCACATTATATAAGGAGGTATCTCTCATGGAAAAGGCTAAGGTTGAATAGGCTAAGAATTGTATGGAGAGTTCTACTTCAGATTATGCTTGAGAGCTTTGCTTCAGTTCTTCAAGTCAGATTGTAGATCTTCTTCATTCAAGGCATTGGAGAAAAGGTGTGTGTGTTGAAGAAAAGAGCCATCGAAATGGGACCTTGATACATCAAGGAATGGGTTGTATTCTCCACTTTATATTCACTTAATAAAGTAATGCATTTCTTCCCTATATAAGCATATTGTCTTCTATTGTATAATTCCTTGATCTTATACATAGACTTCATTAGAATACAAGTATCTTTGTTTTCCCTCTTTGTTGGTTTGTGGTTCTTAGACAGGCTTACTATTCTGCAAACTCAAGGAAGGAGCTACAAAGACGACACTAGTGAAGACAAGTGTCGTTTAAAAGGTATGTCACTTGTAACTCATTAAAATAGTTCATATGACAATGAAGTTTAGGGTGAAGTGTGCATTTTGTTCTGTTTTGTTCTAGTTTTCAGTTGAATCTAGGGAGATATGTTTATGTCTGCATTTATCGATTAATTAAATAACAATCCACCCGGATCAATCCTCCCTCCTTCGGAAGAAATAGTTTCCATTGCGTTGAGTGCCCAGGGGATATGGAAAAGTGTTTGTTGAATCTGCATCTTGATTAGTTGCTTGCCTTGCTAGAGAAGTTGCATTGCTTAGCTTGTTGAAGGTTGTCATGAACCTGTGGCTGGAAGGGTTGGACCTTTTTAACAAATCTAGATACATGAGATGATTGTGAAAAAGAAATCCTTGCACTTTGCTTCAATATTGTTGACCTACTTTTATTGGACAGAAGGTGCTTGGACTTATGATGTAGTGGTTGCAGTGTTCTTATGTTCACCTTTTGAACAGAATGTGAAGAAGTTGAATTTTGTAGTATGAGATACTACCTTGTGGAACTGTTTAGGTGGGATGGTAGTTGGAACTACATCTAGTATCCTATAGACATGATCCCCCAGAGTAACAATGAAACTATGGGGTCAAGACTCATAAATAGCATGGTGCTTCCCCATATATGGTTGTCCCAATAAAACATCACAGACATCCAATGGGTTAACATCAAATAATACCTCATCCTTGAAGGGTTGGATGTCATATAAAAAAAGGAACTTTTGGCTGACATGGAGGTCTCGTCCCTGGGAAGCCACCTGATGTTGTATGGTTTAGGGTGTAGTTATGTAGACAATCCCAATTGTTTGAAGACCTCTACTGAGATGAGGTTCTTTTATCTTCCGCTATCAAAAATAAAATGTAGTGGGGTCCCCTTCACCCACATCTATGAATGAAAAAGGATCTCCCCCTCTTTAGGATCTATTGGTTCTTCTGGTTGAATTGTTTTGGTCGCGACAGTAGAAGTGGGGTCTGTGTTGCTAATCTATCTTTTCCCACTATTTTCTGATTAAGATTTCGAACCAGAGTTCAACTCCTTGTCTTTGATCTCGACCACCAATGACCATTTTGAGTGACATTCATCAATGTTGTGTTACGGGATTTTGTAAAAATCGCACCACTTTCTAGTCTCCTTCTTCGTCTTTATGTTACCCTTCCTTTCATGTGGCTTAGACTGGTTTTCTAAAGGTTGTTTGTTAGGTCGTCTTTATCATGCTTTGGGTTTTGTGTATTTGCAGACCTGAAATCCCGTTTGTTCTAGTGCCTAAATTTCTGCTAGATTTTGATAGCATATCAATAGAAATCTCCCAGTGATGAGATCTCTAGGAAATCCATTTCAGTTTGGATGTACCTATGCAGAGCCTCGCGGTATTTCAGAACTAGATGTCACTTGGAGTCTTTGATACCCAGTTTAGTGTGCAAGGTATGGAAATTATTTTTGAATTCTGACACTGTTTGTCCCCTCTCTTGCTGTAGTGTGGTCCATATGATGTATTGGTCATCATAGTTACCAACAGAGTAATATTGTTCCTTGACCGCATCCACAAAAAAATCCCAAGTGGGCTTGGCCCCATATATTCTAAACTCCTCTGTGGAACTTTTCTCCCAATAATTTTCCCACCAATGTTTGACATGGGGGAGATCCTTAAAGAGTGCGAAGGTGATATTTTTCCTATCAAAAAAATTGTGAATAGATAAATAACCTTCTATCATATTTAACCATTTTTCTAGGGCATCTCATCTATCTAACCTTCAAATACGAGAATATCAAGATTAACTTGCACCTTGAAAGGAGAGGTTCTTCCAAAGTGGTCATTTGATGAAGACACGTTGGTTGTTATGGGAAATCATTGAAAAATGTGGGAAAAAATCTCCATCATTCATCCCTCTGTCGCGTGAGAGCTTGCTCAAGCAACAATTTAATATAATCATCTTCTCTATCGTTTTTATTTTATGCCACCATTGAGGGTTTCTTGGGCATGCGAGAGTGATTTTCCTCAATAGAGACAAGATCGAGACCCAACTTTCTATACTCGGACCTCGTCGGGGACATGCACTGCAAAAACAGTCAAGAGAAGCCTGCTCTGATACCATTGATCTGGATTATTTTCAGTATGAAGTAAGAGTGGAGATATCACACAGAAATATAAAGATATATTGCAATAGATCCAACAATATAATATATATATATATAACGGATATATAACAAGAGGAACATATATATAGTAATACACAATTTCTATTAATGAGTGAAATGTAGAGAACTGTAAAATTACAAAGTGAAAGACTCGCTAGAATGGTGGTAGCTTATCTCTGAGAAGATATGTGACAGCTACTCACATTCAAAAGAATATTATTACAATGAGGCTCTAAAGGAATTTTTAAAATAAATAAAAATCCAAAACCCTAACCCTGGAAGATGAAAATCCAACAATTTTGTGGACCCCGTTTTGGGTAGTTTGGTGTATCAACTTCCCGGGGGCGTAACTTTGGCATATGCTCTTTGTTTGGGGTGCACAATAGCTCATTGAAAAGGTATCATCAAGGAGATTTTTTTTTTTTTCTTAATCAAATCCTTGATATATAATTAAGGTGTTCGATACTGAAAAAAAAAACTTCATTTAGGCCCTCAAAATGGCCCTGGAAGTTTAGGAACCAAAAAACTGCTAAAAATAGTAAATTTCCAGAATATTGTTTTGAGCCAGTTGGAATAGGTGGGTAGCCATTGATGTCCACCTGGATCACTACAGGACACAAAATAACCAATACATATTAGGTAAACTTACATACAGTTCAAACATATTAATTTTTTGTATAATTTACAAAGAACTTGCATTTTTAACATATTAATTTTGTATAAAATTTACAAAGAACTTTCCTTTTTTTCCTTTCTGGATGTGTTATCTTTGTATCCATCAGAATTGTTGTTACTTGAACTATTCTCATACATTTTTTTATCAATATACAACATGCGCCATTCAATATAGGAGATATTAAATATATTTTATAAATAAATCACATAATTTTCACCCCAAAAAGTATCCTAGTGCAATGTATTAAAATTAAAGCACCGGTGTGTTACATGTTATCAAACACACTACTATAAAAAAGATTCAAAAGATCAGTAAATTAGAGTGATGCACAATATATTGTTAACATAACCATTATGTTTAATGTTAAAAATGCACTGATAATTTTTTTTTTTAAAAACATTAAATTACAACGATGTGATAAGTATCATTAACAACACTGCTCAAATTGAAAAAAATGAAAAAAAAAAAATACCATAAACAAATAAATTTACACATCCATGAACGAAGTTTTTTAATTATTTGTGGCATAGTCGGTGTGTTTTTATCTATAAGAGCACCGGTGTGTTATATTACATAAGACACATCGATTACCCAGAACTATTTTTTTTTTAATGTGACAAGGTCGAGAGGGTTTGGATCTGATACATCACATGTCAAACGGATTTTATATGGAAACATAAACCCATTAAATCTAAAAACCCAAAATGAAAAACTATAATTATGAAGTGATAGTGGGAGTTAAACCCTAAGTTGAAGTTTTTCAGTCACACGAACAAGAAGAAGCAAGGGTTTAAGGTAAGTATGAAATTTTTAGTTTTTTTTTTTCTAAATCACAAAACCCTTTGATTTATTATTTTATGAATAATTTTGTTGCTCCAAAAGGGTTTTGAATGAATTACCATACCCTTCCAATTATAATCTTTTGAATAACTCTTCTTTCAAAAGTATTGATCTACTGCTCCACATTGCTTACATGTATACCCTTCCAATTATAATCTTTTGAATAACTCTTCTTTCAAAAGTATTGATCTACTGCTCCACAATGCTCACATGTATGTCTCTCTTGCAAATTTGTACCCTGTAAATTTTAGAAAAATAATAAAATATTGAATAGTTTAATACCCATGAAAGAAATTATGAAAATTGTTTTAAACGAATCACCATAGTTACCTTCAAATTCTGATCTTCTGAATAAATCATGTTGTTCTAAAGTATTATGTTGCTCCACAGTGCTCTCCAGTATGGCTCTCTTGTAAATATTTCCACTGTATATTTTGGTAAAATAATGAAATAGTGAATAGGTTTTTACTATTTAAATGACTTTATGAAATTAGATTTTAAATCCCCGCTCATTTTTCAATTGTAAAAAAACAAAGTCGCTTTTTTTTTTTTTTTTAATCCAAAACTTCAGTGTGTTTATTACTTTAACGCATCGATGTTGATATGTATACGATGCACCAGTGAGTTTTAAGGTTTTGGAGCACCAATATTGGATAATTTTTTTTTTTTTTTGAATTCATGGGACCGGTGAGATGCCTATATAAACTATCGGTGCTTTACAATGTTATAGATGCATTGGTGTGTGTTTGTTGCAGTAATGCACCGTTATATTTTCAAATTTATCTGAATTTTTATTTTCACTCAAAATAATATATTCATCTTAAATTATTTTTCATGATGCATCCACATGACTTGCATTACATCATAGTATACATTTTGCGCTTTAAGTCGCCTTATTCTTAAAAATAATTTAATATTTATTTTTCTCAAATGAAGGGAGAGAAGCCTACAATATCAAATGGCCAATTCTTAAAATTCTAGCCCGTTCCATGTTGCTCAAAGTCCATCACAGGGTTCTCCCTTTCCATCTCGAGTAAATTCGTAATTTGTTTATATTTCGATTATTTAATTGAATTTATTTTTGTTATCCATGTCAATCTGAATAAAAATGTATCCAAATTTGCAAGATCTTGATTCATAACCAAGTTCAAATGCAGATAATATTCCAGTTCCAATTCAAAAATGTTGGAATATCTTATCAAGAGAAACATACCACAAGTAGTTGGTAGATGAAAATGGACAACCACTTTACGCTGCCAATAGTAACATTCCATCTTCCAGTTGCAATCATGGGTCAACAATGGTAATAATTTTTGTGTATAATGTGATTTGAACAAACCAATTGCATTGTTCTTACTAATATCATTGATGTACTAATATTCAATATTTTTGAAATTAGGATTCTAGTGATGATGAGTGACCTACCTATCATCTTCTATTGCACCCCCACTATAATGTCAAATAGAGATAAGGCTACAATAAGAGAACAACTCAGAGAAGAAGCATACCAAGAATGGTTGAATCAACCACCTATTCAATTCCCACTACGTCCAGATTCACCAATTAGGAATGACTAGAACAATAGTAGTTCTTCACAAGTTGGCAGTGGATTCAATGAAATAAAGGTTGGTATGGATGAATATTTACAGGATACAACCTCCATGGAGACAATTTTGTTAGATGCATTCCAGAACGATGAGTGAGGGGATGATACTCATATCACTGATACCTTATTCAAAAGTCTGAAATTTTCTTCCACCACCCCTTTCTTTGGACCTAGCCAGTCAAAGTCTACCCAAATGGAGACAAAAATGTTACTGTACAACTTGAAATAAAAGGTTGGCATGTCAAATGCATGTTTCTCGGCAATATTGAGGTAACTTATCATCATTAAGTCCCTAATAATTTGATAAATATTGTCACACAATCAACATTAAAAACAATCAATTTTATGAACGTTAAATAACATTGTACATTTCTATTTCCCACTAACTGCAGGATATTCAAAGATAAGATTCTTCCAAGTGATAATGTCTTGCCCAGTAGTTGTGAAGAGGCAGAGAAAATGTTGAAAATAGTGGGCGTTGAGTACATATAATATCATGCATGTCTGAATGATTGTATTCTATATAGAGGAGAATATGTAGAAAAAGAGATATGTCTGAAATGTGGGCATGAAAGATATCATAAATCAAATAAAAAGGGTAAATTGCATGGTCCTCCTCTTAAGATATTGAGGCACATTCTTATAGTCCTAATAATTCAAAGGTTCTTTCACTGCAAAGAATTAGCTATGTTGCATGGATGGAATGCCTCACATAGAATTGATTCAGTATTTATGTGAATCCCAACGAATTCAATAGCCATGAAGCATATAGAGGATACGTGGCCCGAAAAATTGAAGGATGAAGTACAAAGTTTGTGACTCATCATAGCCATAGATGGCGTCAACCCATATTCCCTACAAAACACCAACTATTATCATTGGCCCGTAGTAGTGATCAATAACAATACCCCCCCATGGTTGTCCGTGAAAAATGAACATATTATGTTGGCTCTTATAGTCCCTATTAGAAAACAAGTGAAGAATATGGTTGTCTACCTACAACCATTGGTAGATGAATTGAAGGAATTATGGGAAGAGATACATGTATACGATGTATCAAGACCCATCGAAACAAAGAGGAATTTTATGTTGTATGGAATATGTTCTTACACCACACATGATTATCCAGGATTAGGAGTTTGCTCTAGTAAATTACATGTTTATTGATTTTTTTATATACGTAACAATATTTTTTGTCATATTTAATTTGTTTCAACTATTCTGGACTTCGACGCTAACATTCTTTACTGTATACATTAATAATTTAACGGGTCTTGTAACAAAAGGCTATCATGGATGTAAATTTTGTGGACCTTCTCTGAAGGCTAGGTGGTCCAACCACCTATGAAATCCAATGTATGATTGCTTCAGGGTATTCCTCCCAGAATAATATCCTTATAGAAGAGCAACATCTGCTTTCAATGGTAAACCAGAGAGAGCCCAAAGGCCTACAATAATGACACCGGTAGAATGGCTTATAGCATATGACAGACAGAAGGAGAAGGAGATTACATAAATATTCGATTCAAATGGGTATCCTGTGTTCAATGATCCATAATTCTTCAACACCTATGTTAATAAATTTTCCATTGGGATGAAAAAGAAATTTATCTTTTATGAGCTCCCATATTGGGAGCATCTTAATATTTCCCACTTACTATATCCCATGCATATATTTAAAAATGTTTTATCTTCTTTATGGAGGCGCATATCATCAAAATAAAGTGACACATTGGTTGTTAGGAGAGATATTATTTCTTCAAAAAGTAAAAAGAAACATTGTCCAAGAAAATAAAGTAGAGGAGAGGTTGGTCCCTCTTAGTCTTTCAAAGAAGGTGATGTCCCATGGATATTGAAGAAAGTTGATCTTTCTTTGGAAAAGGAAGTTATATTGGGTGTGAATATGCCTTCTTTATATGGGTCTTGACTACGGTGCAGTTTAACTATGGAAGACCATTTTTCAGGGTTAAAATCACATGACCATTTGAACCTTCTAAGAGTACGTATGTCAAAAACATGATTTTATTATTTGTTTTATAAATTCATTCTATGGGATAAAACATAATTAATTTTGTATGTGTTTACTTTGTAGTTTCATTATCCTCTAATGGTGTGTGGGTGTGTGAACCATGACTTCCCCCGGGACCTACAACATGCCATATCTAAATTATTCGCACTTGTACATTGGATCACATCAAAGGATATTCATATGGATAGCATTCCATAGTGGCATCAAGAGATAGCTAACATTGTTTGTATGTTTGAGAAGGAACTATCGGGGAGTTTCATGGACTTGCAAGTTCATCTTCTAATTCACCTAGTAGATGAGGTTGAATTAGTTGGAGTGGTCTCCTGTCATTAGATGTTCTTCTTAGATGGGTACATGAAGAAGTTGAAAGGATTTTTTCAACAAAGAGCAAAACTGGAGGGATCTATGGCAGAGGGGTACATATCATATGAGTGTTTCTATTATGCCAGTGAGTACATCAAGAATATCAACAACACATCAGGTGTGGTGATTTGGGACGACAAAAGGGAAGACAAAATAGAAGAGGAGCTTCTGCAAATGAACGAAAAAATGTGCTTGATAAAGAGTAAGTGACTTATCATTTGTCAAATTTATACACAGTAACTATTCACACTAAACTTCATAATGTATATTTTGATCTGATATGTACTATATGTCAGTTTGATTTCATGAATATATATATCAGCGAATTCAAAAATTGATGCCATCAATAAATTCATTATTTACAATTCGGAGGAAACATGGTCGTGGGTCGCATTATATGAACAAAAGAGGAGGAAATGGGATAGTGATCGGAAAGAATTTAGACAGTTGAATGGTAGAAGAATTCCTTATCCTGATCATTTAAAAGAAAATATGCCAGTGATATGCCCCAACAGTTGGGTTGTTGATCAAGTCATAGAGAAATACAATGCATTCGGTCGTTACTCGTGTGTTGAAGAGGATGCACTAAACACAAGGATTGGGTACATCAACTCGGTAATAATATCTTCGTGTACATTTTGTAACATTTAAATGAACCTTTGAACTATAACATCTATATTTATATTTTATTGGTCAACTTATTAGGCACATGACACTGTGATTTTTTTAACTTTTTTATAGGTGCATTTGTTCCCATTTATGTGGGCATATGGACATCATTTTCGCACAGATGATGTCAACGATGGATGCATGAAATAAGACTGTGGAGTGGAAGTCAATTTCAACCAATATATTTGTGCTAGCCATCGCAATAAAAAACTAATAAGATGGATGTTATGTTATGTTGGAAATATACAAGAGATCATTCAACTGGACTTCTCTTCTTTCCAATGTTTTATTTTTAGGTTCAATTGGTGGGACACCTTTGATCAGAATAATGTAAAGGAATATCACAATACTGGGATGATACGTATCAACTATAGAAATATGTGGGATGAAGCTAAGGAGCCTTACGTTTTCCCAAAACACTGCAACCAAGTTTTTCTTTACCCAGATGTGTTGGATAGGGATTGGTGGTTCGTATTAAGACATGACCCTAGATCAAAACATATTTTTGAGAACAACGGTGTTATCATGCCAAAGGAGGAAGATTATGAGGGTGATGAAAACAGAGAGTGATATGTACATGTTTTATTTCATCTTTAATACTCTTGTTGTATCTTTTTGTTATATTCTTTATTTTGCCAATTATATTGTTTTTATTCATCTTCTAACAGAGGAAATGTTAAGTTAATTATAACAAATATTTGAACAGTTTTAGTTGGTTAACAATCAGTTTGATTTGTAATGTGTATGTATTTCAAATTATTTTTTATTTCATGGAATGCTTTTTATTTGAACATATTTATATGTCGTTGCATATATTTAAAAATGTTTCATCTTATTTAAGTATTTCCAATTGTGAAATCCTGAAAAATGTTAAATTTTTAGTTGAACTTTTAATGGGATACAAAATTCTACTTTTTATGTTGATAAAATTAGATATAATGATATGGTTGATATGCATGTTTAATAGTACAACATTTTTGAGGATATGTTAACATGATGATTCAAAAACTGATTTTCTGTTCATTTATTTTGTAGATTTAAAAGTAAGATTAACAAAAAATGTGGTTTATAATTAAAAACTTAAATTTATAACATGATTTTGTGATAATTTGGTTTTTAACTAAAGTAGTGTTTGTTAGTTTACACACTTTTATCATTTCTTTTGAAAATGTTTATAAAATTATGCCCCCAATGTTGAGTAAAACCACAATTAATGAAGTAATTTAAAATTTGATAGCAATCAACTTACAAAATAATGACAAAAATAACAATAGGAATATTTACATCCATAAAATTTTAAAGCCAACAAAATGATTATCATTGGAGATCATAACTTTTTATAATAATAATTTTTAGTGTAGAAGAGGATTCAAAAAGAGTAATTAGTACAATGGAAAATAATATTTATTCATATTTAATTTGTTTTTTTTATGTACGTGGCGATGAAGATCGCCACGTACA
>JASDQU010816654.1:0-14962 GCA_032191745.1 Picea mariana
AACTTCCCGGGGTCGTAACTTTTGCATACGATCTCTGTTTTAGGCGTATGATAGCTCGTTGGAAAGATCTATCCGAGAACTACAACTTTTGACCGGAGCAACATTGATTGACGATCCATGTTGCTCCACCGTTTTCCCAAAAAACATCGTTTAGGGCCTCAAAATGGCCCCGGAAGTTAAAACTGCTAAAAATAGTAAATTACCAAAATTGCCAGAAACATGTTTTGGGCCAGTTGGAGAAGGTGGGTGGCCACCGATATCCACCTGGATCATCGGGCCCATGAAAAAAAAAATTCTGAAAAATGATAGGTATGAATGTGATTAGGGAGAAGAGAGGAATCCAATGGGATAGGTCTCAAATAATGGTGTCAACAGGATCCATACTCCTTTTGTTTTTACTCCTACGGAGTTATATTCTGATCTGAATAATAATGCAATGACAAAATTGTAGTATTCCAGATATAGAATAGTATGCAGAACATAAATATTTTTGCTAGAAATGGCAGAACAACAATGATATAACAAGAGCAATACCAGAATAATAACAGAAAGAGCACCTTGATTAATGATGGAAATTTTCACTTGCCTCTTCGAGGGGGAAGCCTCTAGTAGAGTGGAGCTCTATTATAATAATATCCAAGACAAAAATTATCATACTCTACTCTTATTTATACTAAATCTATCTATCCAAAAGAATAATCTAGAGGAAGATACTTCTAGAAGTGGAATCTTCTATTAGTTCTTCTTACAATTGACTTATTTGTCCTTATTGCTAGGCCTTATTAATATTGACCTTTATTACATGGAAATACAGAATGGTAGTTGGATCCCAGATGGCATCTACATGAGTTGTATATTTCCACTGGACTAACACTTCTTGGATGGTGCGCTGATGAAGAAAACACTCACGTTGGTCCAAAACAGCTTGTGGTTGCGACCAGATGGATCCTTCTTCATCCAAATCAGGAAGTCTGGTTTGAGTTTGGTACTTAGTTCCAATCACCTTCTTTAATCATGAGACATGAAAAATAGGATGGAGCTTAGAAGAACTAGGAAAAGCTAACTGAAAGGCCACCTGTCCCAAGTGCTCAAGAACTGTATAAGGACCATAAAATTTGGGTGCCAATTTTTGACAATGTTCGGCCTTGAGTGAAGTTTGTTTATAAGGTTGCAGTCGAAGAAATACTTGCTCTCCTTCAAAAAATTGACGTTATAAGCAACCTTGATTGACTTGTTTCTTCATGTGATTATGAGCCATGACCAAATTCTCTTTGAGGGTATGGAAAATCACTTCTCGAACTGTAAGTGTTTGGTCAGCCTCTTGAACCTTCGAGACACCTAGCATGTAGGAGAGAATAGAAGGTGGATTTTTTCCATATATTACTTCAAAAGGAGTCATGTGAGTAATTGTATGGTAAGAAATGTTGTACCACCATTCAACTAATGGTAACCATTGAGCCCATTGAGTTTTACTTTCAAAGGAAAAACACCTCAAATAATTCTCCAAAAACTTGTTGACAAATTCACTTTGACCATTAGTCTAGGGATGATAGGCGGTGCTGAGATGCAATTGTGTGCCCTGTAGCCTGAACATTTCTTGCCAAAAATTTCTAGTGAAAGTGTGGTCCCGATCAAAAACAATAGAATGAGGCATGACATGAATCTTGAAGATACGATCCATGAAAAGTTAAGCCACAATGGATGCAGTAAATGGATGTTGAATAACACATAAATGAGCATACTTATAAAGACAATCAACTACCACCATAATGACTGACTTATTGCCTGATTTAGGTAATCCCATAATGAAATCCATAGAGATGTCCCTCCAAATAGTGGGTGGAATCAGAAGCGGTTTGATTGTGCCAGGGGATTTGATTGTTTCTCCCTTGTTACATTGACAAACATCACATTATGCCACAAAAGTGTGAACAACCTTTTTCATACAATGCCATAAAAAAAGAACGTTTGAAACTGTCATAGGTTTTGGTAAACCCTGAGTGCCCAACTGTGGGAGTAGCATGAAGCTCAGAAAGAACCATGGATTTAAGTTGTGACTATTTACTTAAATACAAACGACCTTTGTAGCGAAGCCCATCATTGTGCCAAGAGTGCCTTGGGGAAACTGGATAATTGTCTTGCAATTATTGGATTAGATGTGAAATTTTAGGATCTTGTAGCCATTCCTGGTGAACATCTTGGAGCCAATATGGTACAATAAAGGATAGGGAGAACATGGACACTTCATCTTCATATATTTGAGAAAGAGCATCAAAAACCACATTTTATTTTCCTTTCTTGTAAATGATATCATAATCATATCCAAAGAGCTTAGTTACCCATTTTTGTTGCTCTGGAGAGGAATATCATTGCTCCATAAAATACTTAAGGATTTGATGATTGGTCTTAATTTGGAAGTGTTTCCCCAAGAGATAAGGGCGCCAGATATCCACTGCATGCAAGATAGCCAACATTTCCTTTTCATATATTGATTGGCCCAAATGGCATTCTGACAATTGTTTGTTGGTAAAGGCCAAAGGTATTCCCTATTGCGCAAGGACTGATCCAATTCCCCTCATGGAGGCATCACATTCGAGGAAAAAGGTCTTTTTGAAATCAGGAAGGGCCAAGACTGGAGTAGTGCACATAGCCGCCTTCAATGCCTGAAAGGATAGATCGGTTGTGGGAGTCCAAGTGAAATAATTATTTTAAAGTAGAGCAGTGAGAGGTGCCAAAATATTTCCATAATTATGAACAAACTTGCGATAATAGCCTATTAAGCCCAGAAAACCACACAAGCTTTTGATAGTATTGGGGCAGGGCCAATCCTGCATTGCTTCAATCTTCTTAGGATCCACCTAGACACCAGCCTTGCCAACAATATGACCTAAGTACTTGACTTTTGAGGCATGAAAGGCACATTTAGAGGGTTTGAGGAAAAGTTGATGCTGAGAGAGTAGATGAAGAACTTGCTCCACATGGGAAATATGGGATTGCCAAGTTTTACTATAGATGAGAATATCATCAAAGAAAACTAAGACAAAATGACGAAGAAAAGGATGAAATAAATTATTCATGAGGCTTTGGAAGGTGGAGGGGGAATTACACAGGCCAAAGGGCATGACCAAGAACTCATAGTGACCCTCATGAGTTCAAAAGGAATTCTTTGGATGTCAGTGTCTTGCATACGTATCTAGTGGTATCCAAAACACAGATCAATTTTAGTGAAATACTGAGCACCACTCATCTCATCCAAGAGATCATCAATGACATGAATGGGAAACTTGTCCTTGATGGTGAGTTTATTGAGCGAATGAAAGTTAGGACACATGCGCCAAGTACCTTATTTATTAAGTACCATGACCACGGGAAAAGAATAAGAGCTGGCACTAGGGCGGATAACACCCACTTGTAGCAATTCCTGCACTATAATTTTTCTCAATTTCATTTTTTTGGGAAAAAGGATGATGATAAGGGCGAACATTGGGAGGAAGACTTCTAGGAACAAGGGGATGTAATGATCATGAACACCATGAGAAGTCAGAATTCCATGAGGAGTGGAAAAAAAATCTTGGTTTTTGGATAGAATAGCTTGGAAGTCATGATGCACACAGGGTGTGTCAACCGTGTGGATAGAATGGAGTTGAGAAATAATACCAGAGTGTCCTTTTTTGAGGATATTTTCCATGCGATGGGAATTGATGATATCAAGAGAACCAATTGTGAGACCTTTGTCCCTCCTGTTGGAATTGCACGGTTAATTCCTTAAAATCCATAAGAATGGGACCCAAAGTGCGTAACCATTCAACACCTACAATGTCACAACCACCCATTTCAATGGAAAACATATGAGATTTCAGGTGGTAATGTCCAATTTGAAGACATACATTTTCACAATGCCACCACATTTCATGGACCCACCACTGGATATAATGATTTGAAAATTATTGACAAAAAAAATATAGAAATTGGTTTCCTGGGAAATGAGATGATGAATAAAATTGTGGGTGCTACCACTATCAACAAGGATTATGACCTTCCTATTCTTAATATAGCCAATGAGCTTGAGGGTTTGTGGAGTAGAGAATCTAGTGAGGGCATGCAAGGAAATGAGAGGTTCAACTTCAGGTGGGTCAATAGGCTCTTGGGTAGCATTGGGAAGGGAGGGCTCTTCAACAAGTGGAACTGTCACATCTTCATCGAGAACATATTTGGAAATGGCCATAAAAAAAAAATTTCCCTACACTTGTGCGTTGGAAAATATTTTTCATCACAATTATAAGAAAGATCCTTCAGTTGGCGTTCAACCATTTCAGAACTAGTTAATTTATGAACCTTGAGGAGAGTGACAAGGGTGTTAGGATTAGTGGGTCGAGGGCGAGGAGCAAAATATGATTTTTTTTTCTGGGAAAAAACAACTTGTTGGGCCTCTTTAGCACATATAGTAGCTTCCAACCAAGTCTGAGGGTGGGCCATGAGAACCTGGGATCGAATTTCATCCTTTAGGCCACTGATAAAGCATTCAAGGAAGAAAGAATCTGACATACCCTCAATCCGAAAGGAAAAATTCTCAAAAGAAGTTATAAAGTCTTCCATTGTGTCTGATTGTTTCAACTTGGTCAAACGACTGAGATATCGAGTATTAGTGTCAATGCGGTCATAGAGATCTACAACAAAATGGGTTTAGGCAATATACCACTGACGTGAATTTTTACACCATTTCCACCATTTCCATCGTTTAGGATCTAGATAGAGGAAAATATAACGAAGTTTGGCCAACTCATCAGTAATACCATGCAGAGAAAAATAATGCTTGATTTGAGTGACCCAACCTGTAGGATCAGAGCCATCAAATTTATTGACCTCGACGCGGGGAAGAAAGGGGTCATGGAGCATGCTAAAAATATTTTGATTGAAAATGCAAAGAATGAGAGGAATCAACAGCATCGGGTTGGTTCGAGGAGGAAGGACCCAAAGGGTGGTTCAACAACTGGTTGACAACAGACTGGAGGGTGTTAAATTGGTTCATAAAGTTGGCTTCCATGGTGTCAAATTTTTTCTCTACTTGGGCCTCAAATTGTGCAAGGTGGGAATTGGTAGAGCCAATCTAAGATGTCACGTGATTGATGGAAGCTTGTAGGTCTTGGTTGCGAGTGGTGTCCATTTGGGGAGGGGAAGTGCGGGAAAGGAAAAATGGGTTGGTGGGACCACAAAAAGGACTTATAAGTGATAGGTACCACGACAATCAGAGAAAGAAGGGAAATATAATGGAATCGATGGAAAAATAGGGAAGTTGAGAAGGGTTAGGCTCCACTGGAAAAAAAAAAAAAGAATCAAACTGAAAGGTAAGAGTGTGATCAGGGAGAAAAGGGGAATATAATGGAATAGGTCCCAAATAATTTTTTCGGAGAGACCACTATACCCCTTGTTTTTTTTACTCCTACGGAGTTATACTCTGACCTAAATAATATTTCAATGACTAAATTCCCAAATGCTTAACATGAAGAAATGTGTAGTAATTTCACAACCATAATGTAGAAGTCACAATTGCACATCAATAGATCTTGTCTGTTCTGTTTTTTTTTTCATCCCAAGGGTTAGGGTGTTCAGGGTTTCTACAGACAAGGGTTTTCCATGTGCTATATATCTTGGATATACGTGCGGGGTCCAACAGTAGTACTCGACCAAATATCTCAAGGCACCAACTAAGGAGGCTAGACCATTCCCTTAGCCATACTACCCAACTACCTAGGTACTAGAGAGTATCTTCTTGAGTGATGTTCTCAGTGGCACTATAGTAGTCAGGTGGCCAATCGGTTTATCTACGGAGGGCTTCAAGAGATCTAGGACGATCCATATACAGGTGTTGTCTGAAGCGCTACCACTCAAAGGGGTACCAACAGATGTGCGCTTGAGTACCTATTGTATTTCATGCATGTATTACTCCTCGATCACGGGTTTTTGTGCGTAATGACAGATCTTTGTAGCTTTAAGATGTCGAAATATGTCTCTACCTTGAAAAAAATTAACCCACAATTTTCTATCGAGGAAAGTTCTCTGATACCACTTGTGGTATTCCAGATATAGAATAGTATGCATAATAGAAATATTTTAGCTAGAAACGACATAACAACAATGATATAACAAGAACAATACCATAATAATACCAGTAAGAGCACCTTGATTAATGATAGAAATGTTCACTTGCCTCTTCGAGGGGACAACCTCAAACAGAGTAGAGCTATATTACAATAATATCCAAGAAAAAACTTATCATACCCTCTAGTCTTATTTATACTAAATCTATCTATCCAAAAGAACAATCTAGAGGAAGATCCTTCTAGAAGTGGAAGCTTCTATTAGGTATTCTTACAATTGACTTATTTGTCCTTATTGTTAGGCCTTATTGGGCCTAATGGTTAAGAACATGTGTTTCCTCCTAAGAGGTCACAAGTTCAAATCTAGAGGGGGGTAGGGTATGTATACCTCCGTAGACTTTACCAATAAAATCACTGGGCGGAGGAGGTCTCATACACCAATTTGGTGTCTTGCTTGGCCGTGACCTTAAAAATAGATTATTATTATTATTATTATTATTATTATTAATATTGACCTTTATTACATGGAAATTTATTATTCTACCCACTTGAGGGGTTAGGTAGGTTAGGTCCCTAACATAAATGGCCAAATGATTAATAGGAAGAAATGTGTAGGAATTTTGCAATATGTAATATAATATGCAAAACAAATATAGTTTTCAAGCAATTGGCAGAACAACAATGATATATCCATAACAATACTAGAATAAAGCCAGAATAACATGAGAAAGAACACCTTTATTAATGATAGCAATGTCACTTGCCTCTTCGAGGGGAAACCTCCAACAGAGCACATCTCTATTACAATAATATCCAAAAAAAAACTTACCATACCATCGACTCCTATTTATACTAAATCTATCTACCAAAAGAAAAATCTAGAGGAAGATCTTCTAGAAGCGAAAGCTTCTATTAGGTATTCTTACATTTGATTTATTCTTCCTTATTACTAGGCCTTATTAATATTGGCCTTTATTACATGGAAAATATATTATTCTACCTATGTGAGGGGTTAGGGAGGTTATGTCACTAATAGGTTTCATTGAACAATAAGCACTGATACACTTCACATAACTTACGACACCGCTAACATAACGATTTATAAAATTTAATGCAGCAGTGAAACCATTTGTAATCCAACGCACCAGTACTGTATACATAAAAGCATCGGGATATATATTGCCCAAATTTTCATAGTGGGACATCTCATTGGACGACTCTTTATTGGTGCTCTATCCTTTACAAAGCACCAAGGTACAAAACGCCAGTGCTCCACTATCACGGTGGTACCGATGCATTAATAGTAACATGTCACACCGGTTCAGATACAATAATGAATTTTATCTTAGTGGTGCCCATAAATCCAACAAATAGACCAGTTTCATAAAGACAACGTGACCAGTAGATAGCATGTCGATGCTCAGGTAGACATGGAGCATCGTTGCTTTCAATTTAATAAAGGGCACCTTGGATTTGTGCGCTATAAATTTCAGCGTTGCAGTGCGTCTTTGTTAACAAGATCATTCGGTGTAGATCATCCTATGGAATGCACCACTTAGTTTTTTTTTTGTTTTGATATAATGCACCGACCATGGGGCGTATGATATGTTTGTGATGCACCGGTTGATTTTAAATAATTTTTTGCCAAAAAAATTTAATTTTGGATTTTTTTAAATACACATTATTTATATATATGTATTTGTTTTATAATTTTAATTTATTTTATCTTTATATATGTTCCTAACAATATTTGTATGTGAATCAAAGACAATGACAACAAGAGGAGGAGGCAGGGTGATGGTAGGTCGAGACGTACGAATTTGTGTGTGAGTAGGAGGCTAGAGAGAGGGATAGGAAGATGTATCATCTCCCTCTTCCACTACATACACATGACCTTTTGATGGATATTAGCCTCTCGAAGTTTTATCAGGAGGGTACATCCCTTAGGGGGAACTCTACATTGTTGCATCAATTGAGTCCATCATTGGGATCATGTGAGACAAGGGTTCAGGGTCAGTCATGATCTATGGTATCATCCCATGAGGAGGATGTCTATTTTATCACTGGGTTGTCTAGGAGGGGGGTGTAGTTTCCCCATTTCCTTGCACTACCACTCGATGTTGCAAGAGAGACCCAACTGTCATATGTGTAGATGTGTAGAGATATGTCAATTCAGATATTCTTTCATCTTCAGAGTTCCAGGTTCGTGGTGTTCGATAGTGGATAGGTGCATTTTAGAGAGAGGACATTAGGTTCCTATATCATATGATCTCGTCACTATCACAGTATAGATATGATGGGTAGCACATCTATTTTTCTATGTTGTATTATGTAGAAATTTTATTGCAGGATCCCTAATTGATTAGGTAGGTGGATGTTTTTTTGAGACAATTTTATCATGCATTAGATCATTGTCACTTTGTTTTGTCTGGGATGAGATTCTTCCCATTCATGTTTGAGTTGTATACATTATTTTTTAAGAGAGTTCATGCCACTTGCCAGCAGTACCCCACTTTCCTTCTAGGCCTATTTTTGATGCGCGTATGTGCATGTGGGGGTAGTTGATGCCCAAGGGGGCTAGTCTAATTTTCTCATTACTCTAGTGGGAAGGGTGGTATTTTATTTATTGTCTAGAGAGGACCATAATGTCCTTGATATTGTAGAGTACCCATATGCGAGGATATATTGGAGAGGATGTCCAAACATCTAAATTACAATAGAGGAGCCACCTTATGAGAGAGGTAATATTATTGTTATGTTTTGATCAATCTATCTGCATATTTCTATGTCTTATTTAATGCACATGTAATTTATTGTAACATTTTGTTTCAGTTATCTTATAATTATTATATATTATTTTCCATATATTGACACATATGTTAGGGATGTGCCTCCCCAACATGAGGATGAGATGATGGAGGAGGAAGAGGAGAAGCCTTCAGTAGTACATAAACCCCACATGCCACGCATGACGGATACGAGAGTCTGGCTAGAGGTGGTGGATGAACTATGTCATGTCAGGACTAGTCATGGTGTGGTACCTATACCCCTAAAGACATATTACGAGTAGAGGTTCTCTCTACTACATGGAGGAATTTTCCTCATGATATGACGATGTTGATGCACCATATTTTTGGTGTCATCATCCTCATCAATACGTTGAGGGATGGTTCTCATGATCCCACTACATCTAGCTCGTCAATAGAGATATCCACATCCTCTACTCCACTACATGGTCCTCCTCCTCCTCCACACGAGTCAGCTACAACATCTATTGATCCTCCATCCATGTCTGATCCTCCTCCTCCTCCACACAAGTCAGCTGCAACATCTATTGATCATCCATCCACGTCTAATCCTCCTCCTCCTCCTCCTCCTCCTCTTGTTTTTCCTCCACATGTTTCTAAACATGCATCCATGTATAATCCTCCTCCTCCTCCTCTTGTTTCCCATCCATATGTGTTTGAACCTGTATCCACGTCTGATCCTTCCCCTCCTCCTCCTCCTCTTCCTCCACATGTGTCACAATCTTTTGATGCTTTGGACACTATGATCACATCGGGTATTGTTGATGCACATCTTCATGATATTGATATTGAGACACTTGATAGTGCACTTATGCTGACATTTGTTTCTAAGATAGTTTTTCTTGATAGAGGCTCTACCTCTGGTAGCAGAGACACTGATGCAACCAGATCTAGTGGTGAACCTAGATGGTAGTGGTACTGATTGAAATTTATATAGATTGTTTTATATTTGATTGGAGATCTATATATGACATGTTTATTGCAGATTCTGTTGAGATGTATGTTTGACATGTATATTCATATGTATATCTCGCATGTACATTATGGATTTCATATAATGTTGTGGTTTTTGTTGTTTTTTGATTTATAAAATGTAATATGAGTATGTTGATGATGAGCATTGTTAATGATTTCTACCTTTTTTTAAGTTAAATTTGATATGTATCACTCATTTAAATTTATATTTTATGTATAATGTTTAACTTTATTTTTATGAAAGCGTTTAATTTGGATTGTGATTGCAAAAAGTTATAACCATTAATGTCATTTAATGTTTAATTGTTGTTCAAGGTGACTTGTTTGTTGTCCAACAAGATACAATACATTGATTAAACATGTTTAAAAATGAAAATACTTAAATATGATGAGTGAAATGAATGTGATTTGAATATTTATGTCTTTTTCATATATTATAATAATAACATTATAATTGTGCTGGAGAATGTTTTTGGATGTAAACTATGTTAGAGGTTTCAAAGTGTCCAACGTTTCGAGTGGACACTCCTCCCATCATTAGGGAAATAAATATTTTATAGTAGAAGAGAGTGTTGTGTTTCTTATTTATAAATTAGGAGAGTAAGTGACCATTGAGGGAAAGAGAAAAGGTAAATTGAATAATGGGAAATAGCCATTGAGGAAAAATATTAATTAATTGTGAAGACAAAGTATAAAGAAATAGATGGTGGAATTAGGTATAAATAATAATAATGAGATTGAGGGAAGGATTTTTGAAAAAATTGTTGGGTTGAATAAATTTAAAGTGGGGAAAGCAGTGAGGAAGATAATTGGATTAGGAAGGGATAACATATTTAAAATTAAAACTAAAATCAAATAAAATGAAATAAGGGTTTGCATGAATTAAAGTGAACAAATGAAAATCAGATATATAAAATCTTGGGATAAATCCATGGAGTTAAATAAATGAAAAAAAAGGAAGAATCAAGGGGAAGTTATGAGGTTTTGAGAAAGTAAAATTAAATAATGTAAAGGCCTTGCATAAGTTAAAGTGAGAAGAAATTTATTGGATGAGTAAAGATAATAATGCGAGAGAAATTTTTTGAGAAACATTGGGTTAAGTAAATGCAAGGGGGAAAGTGGTTAGAGTGATAATTATATTAGGGAAGGATATGAGAAAAAAATTTAGATAATAAAACTAAATCAATTAAAGGGTTTACAAGAATTAAAATGAGAAAATAAGAAGGGAAAAATAGAATCATTGGAGAAAGTCATTGAGTTAAATACAATTGTGGGAGAAATTCATTGAGTTAACAAATGTAAAGAGGGGAAGACTGGTTCGAATGATAATTATATTAGGGAGGGGAATTTAAAAACATAAGATTAAAATTATAGGGGGGTGAATAAATTAGAGCGAGAAATTGAATTAGGTCAAGAAATCAACGGAGGTAGAGAGATTGAATAGAGAGGTGAAGAGCCAGAATTCGGGACTGGAGAAGGAGGAGAGGTGGAAGGAAGAGATGGACCAAGATCCAAAAGGAGGATTCCTAATGGTCTAGGTGATGAGTGGTGGGGTTCCAGGATTGGTGTAGCTTCTAGCCATCTTCCCGGTTAAAATTATTAGGATGTTTTTCAAATTCAAGGGATTATCAAATGAGGCGGGAGGAGTAATGAGGGGTGGAGGCTAGAATTTTAGTTTGGTTGAAGTAGATGAGGTGATTAGAGTTATGAGAGTGTTTAGCAATAATTGATATGGAGATTCGGTTGTAAGAGGGAAAATTATAATTACATAAATTTTCACTAATAATAATGTTGATGATGTAATAATAATGCTTTTTTTTTAGTTTTTATTATCAAAGATTACAAGACAAAGTTGTAATATAATTGATTGCTAAAATCACAATTATTATATTTTATTAATATTTGTTTTCCAAATATTTTATTAATTTATATTATCCAACTATTATTATATATGAAATTTATTCAATTAAATTTATAATAATAAAAATAGAGAAAAATAATACATTCTGATCTATACACTTTCGATGAATTGATTTAACAATGTTTTACTCTAATACAAACTTTATGAATATTTTATTAAAAAATAATATCACCCAACATTTATAATTAGTATTTTAACAATTAGTAAAATTGACAAAGGATTCTACTTTTAGATAAGTATGGATCATTAAAAATTTTCTTAATTCTGACTAGGATCTAGAAAAAGACTCTTTTAGAGTTTTCATATCCTTCCTATATTGACACTTATTCCAAGGAGAATGCAAAAAGAATTATTAATATAAGTTTATATGATTATAAAACTAAACGATAGAGTGGAATAAGTGAAGGCTATGATAGTTTCACTAGTTAAGGTGGGGAATGTCATCAAAGTTGGTAATGTCAAGTACACCACAAGTACTGTAGATGTTGCACAAAGTTATTTTGTTGGAATTGTCTTTAGAAGTTCCATCAAAGTAAGTATTTTTTTTTTGAATTTTGATTTTCTCTAACAATAAAAATTTTCAGGTTTAAATATTTTTTAATATATTCATTTTTTGTTAAATAAAATATAATTTAAAATAAATATTTACTATTGTATGCCACCAACTTTGTGATATCTCAATTAATGCTTAGAAATTCAAAGGTTAACTTAAACATATTTTAATCATACAACATAAATTTGCTATAATAAAAAATAAATATGACAATGAAAATATATCAAAACCAAATCTTATGCTTGTACATCTATTTAATGTATTTTCAAAATGGTGGTTGTAAATAGTTGTTAAATTTTCACATCCAACATAATTATAAAATGAATGGAAAAGAAACATAATTGTCCATTATAGATACCCATAATAAAATGACACATCCTTAATATAAATGTCCAAACAAATCATTTACATGAAATCAATGTTCATTGCCATCACCTTGATTATCTTCCCCATTTAGCATTGTAACATTGTTGTTCTAAAAAATATGTTTAGATCTCAGATCATGTCTCAGTACGAACCACCAATCCCCATCCAACACATATGGGTAAAAAAACACTTGGTTGCAATGTTTTGGGAAAACATAATGCTCCTTACTTTCAACCTGCATTTTTTTAGAGTTAATACATATTATCCCACTACCATGATATTCCTTTACATTTATTTGGTTGAAGGTATCCCACCACTTGCAACCAAAAATAAGTTCACATTGAAACGATGAGAATTCCACTTGCATGATCTCTTGTATCTTTCCAATGTAACCTAACTTCCCCTCTATCAGATTTTCATCATGGTGGATAGCATGACTAGATTCGCCGAACTTGACCTCCACTTCACAATCTTGTGTGATGTGACCTTCATCAACATACTTAGTACAGAAATAATGTCCATATACCCACATAGATGGGAAGAAATGCACCTGTAAAAATGCGAACAAAGGATGGTGTCATATGTATAATAACTAAAGCATTAATAAAAACATAATACGTGTTACAATTCAAATGTGCAACATCATAAATAGAACATGGTACTCAGAGAGGTTATTACAGTGTTGTTTCACTCGATCCCTATGTTTAGTGCTTCTAGATCTTCTCCATGTGGGTTACGACCCTAGACCTCATATTTCTCTTGTATATGGTCAACCACCCAACTGTTGGGATATGCTTTTGAAATATTTTCTTTTAAATGCTCAAGATAAGGCATGCTTCTACCATTCAACCATATGAATTATTTCCTTTCACTGTTTCATTTCCTTCTTTTCTCTTCATACAATGCGGCCCATGGTTGTGTTTCCTCCACATTGTAAAGAATGAATTTATTGATGGCATCCATTTCAAAATTCACTAATGTATACAAAAATTCAAAACGAATAGCATGAGATCAAATATATATTATCAACTTAAAGAACAAATGTATTGATGACATCAAAATTTCTAAATTTGTTGATGTATAAAAGAATTCAAAACAAATATCATAGGATGAAATATATATTATCAACTTCAATGTAAATAATTTCTTTGTACTAAATTGACAAAATATAACTGACTTACTCTCTATCAAGCATATTTTTTTCGTTCCTTTGGACTATCCACCCTTCCCCTTTGTCCTCATCTTGAAGATCGTCCCAAATGAATACCCCTTCTATGTCATCAAGTTGCTTGATGTACTCATTGGCATAATAGAACAACTCGTATACTATGTACCCATCTACCATAGAGCCGTTTGTTTTTTCCCTTTTTCGAACAAACCCCTTCAAGTTTTTCATGTACCTCTCTAAGAATAACATCCAACAACATGAGAGAACCCCAACTAATTTAACCTAATCAGGTAGGTGAGTTAGAATATGGAATTACAAGTCCATAAAACTCATGGGTAGTTCCTTCTCAAACATACAAACTATCTCAACTATCTCTCGATGCCACTATGGAATGCTATCCATATAAAACCCCCTTGATGTGATCCAATGTACAAATGCAAATAATTTTAATATGGCACATCACGGGTCTTGGGGGAAGTCGCGGTTCACACAACCACGCACGAGCAAACGATAATGGTACTATAAAATAGACATGCACATCATTAATTTCCATAAAAATGTGAGTGCATAGCATATTTTTACCGACATCAGTATAGAAGAAGAATAATGTATTCAACATACATACCCGTAGAAGGTTCATATGGTCATGTGATTTCAACCCAAAAAAATTATCATTTACAGTGAAGCAACGTCGTAGAGTCGACCCATATAAAGAAGGTGCCTTCACACCCAATATAACATCCTTCTCCATAGAAATATCTTCTTTTTAAAATATCCATGGGACAACACCTTCTTTAAAAGACCAAGATGGATCAACCTGTCCTCTAGTTTTGTTTCTTGGCCAATGTATCATTTTAGTATTCAAAGCAATAAGATCCCTCTTGACAGATAATGTGTCACTTTTATTTAATGATATGTGCCTCCATAAAGAATATGAAACATTTTAGAATATATGCATGGGATCTAGTAAGTGGGAAATATTAAGATTCCCCCATTATGGAAGCTCATAAAATACATATTTCTTTTTCATCCCAATGTAAATTTTCTCAAAATAGGTGTCAAAAAATTCAGGAT
>JASDQU010816654.1:21755-36134 GCA_032191745.1 Picea mariana
GCACTTTATCATTTAAAGACATATTGGTGCATATGTATAAACAAAACACATTGGTTATTAGAAAAACAGGATCGCAGAGAAATAAAATAAAACACAAAAGATACACAATACAATAAAGACACATATATACATGGTTCACCTAGTGTGGGCTACATCCACCAGAGAAATTTCCAGGTCCTTCCTTTATTATTATCTAGCAAAGGAAGGGATATAACCTACAACTTAATCATTGTAACTTTCTCTCATTTCTCTCGCAATATCCCCTCTTAGAATACAATAATCACGCACTTACACAACCGCAATACAATTCCCTCATAAAAGACGGTTTCCTTCTAGGGAAAAAATACCTAAAAATAACTTCTACTGTCAAATCTGCAACCTTATAATGAACGGTCTAGATTGACTACAAAATTACAATATTTTACAAGGCAATTTTTCCCAATATTTTGCTTCGGGGGCGTTGCCCCTGAATCCCCGCCAGGGGGGCCTACAAATTTTTTTTCTGCCCCCCTCTGGACCCCACTGGCAACAGTTTTGGGGGGTAAATCTCCCCCACACCCCCCCCCATTAGGGAATGAGATCCAATCACGGTTGAAACAAATATCTAAATTAGGAAGATAATCAGGCTCCACAACCAACAATATCCCACTTGGAGACTGATCACAACAACTCCACTGTTGTTATACCTGCTAGACTATACTCCACCTTGGACCTAACAAATTTCTCATCTTCACCTTCATTCTTGAAGGTCAACTGAAACTGAGCAAGAACTCAGTTTCTCCCTAGTTACTCCCTTTGTTAACATGTTTGTAGGATTCTGGCCAGTATGTATTTTTTCCAATTTCAAAAGTCCATCTTCCAAGATAGATCGTATGAAATGGTACTTGAGCTATATATGGTTAGTATTTAAATGGAATTATGAGTTATTTTTAATATGAATGACACTCTCATTTTCATAGTACAACCTACTATTCTCTTGCTTCTTTCCCAAATCCTCCATAAACCTCTGCAACCAAATCATGTTATTGGATAAATCCGTAAGTGTGGACACAAACTGATCTCCCTAGATCCACCTGGATCTAGAACAAAGAAAGACACAATAATACTCTTTCCCTAGATCTTGACAATTGAATGAACTAGGAGGCAAGAACAAATTACATACGTTATGATCGTTTCCTTTGGTCTTTGTTGCTCCTGCTTCGCTCCAGTGCTCTCATACAATCAAGACCAAAACAATACAAACCAACCAAAGTGAAGAAAGCACAATCTATTCAACAGTCAATCTATGTATATGATCAAGGAGTTATACAATAAAGTAGAACTAAATTTATGAGAAAGGGACATATTACTGTATCATATTGATGGAAAGTAAAGATTACAACCTGAGCCTTGATGTTGCAAACTTTCTTTCAATGGCCCTTTTCTCTCACACACACACTTGCTCACTTGCATGAAGAAGATCAACCACCTTTGATAATCTTGCTGGAGTTTCCTAGCTATTGTAGCTTCAGTCCTTCACACAATCTTTCACTAATCCTCCAATGTCTTGCTTAACCTTGTTTGCTTCTAACCTTTTCCATGAGAATCCCCTCAATATATAGGAGAGAAGGAATTAGTTACTTGGATAAGAATGATCCAAAAATATCAGGGAATCCAGTACTAGGATAACCATTCGAATGCCATCTCATCCTTCTAGAATATTCCCTTCTAGAAGCTTCGAGAATTCATCTTTTTCCCTTCTTTAGAAAGAGTTCGCACCCTAGCAGTTCAACACAGTGTGAAATTATCACACCCTGGCTTAAGGCAGCCTGCAAGAATCATACCTTCTCACAGGAAAATATACTAGCAGCCTGCGAACATTCCTCAAAAATGTGATTTCTGGAAAGAGATGAAGGTAACTTTTCTCAGGAGAAAGTTCTAATGAAGAGCCTGAGTACACCATCATCAATACATCATCATGATGACCAAAATCATGGGTAACAGAATGCCCCCCAAAGTATGAGGTTGGGACTAGTGACAACCGATAGACTTTGTAAGTTGCATGTGTGTGTCGAGAACCAGGAGCACATCTAATTGGAAACCTGTGAACAACCAAGCATCTGCAAATATCATATATACCAATTCTGAGGTAGGCATTCCCATACTCAGATCAAAGACTAATGACATTATAGACATGGATCATGGCCACCAATCATACACTGTGGATCCATGCCGTCAAAAAAAATATAGCATAGCCACCGGAATACACTGTGGATCTATGCGAGAAATTTTAAATCAANACATAGCCACGAAACATACACAGTGGATCTATGTGTCACAAATTATACATACTCCATCACAACCTAGATCACAAAGATAAAGTCCAGGGTCTTCAATCTCGTCACCCAAAGTACGAATCTATCCATGTGATTACATGTGTTGAAGTCGAACATGGTAGAAACTACTTGATTACCGATCATTGATGAAACCGTTAACAAGTGCGAGGGAAATGACCATTGATGTCAATGAATCCCAAGGTACCATAGTACAATCCATCAAGTGTGAATAAATGAGTTGATGTCGAACATCTGACGGAATCTTTCGACCAGGGGTCAATAATGTAAACCCATTGTCAAAAGCGAGGAAACTTGCCATTGAGGCATGCAAGCTCCAAGGTACTAAATAATTTCTATGTCTTGATTCCGGATAATGAGCTGAAGTCAATAGAACAAAAATCATCATAGGAGGGCCTTGATGTATCCCCCATCAATGACATGAAATGAGTAACAGAGTTTGAAGGTGAAACAGAGCATTTTGCAAATTGGACTGGACACAGGGAAGGCCGACACAGAGAAAATGGATAACTGCAGATGGTCGACTCAATATAGGTTTCAAATGGACTTCACTTGAACATATGAATGACACGACCAAGGATTTGGTAGCATTGACTCAAAGACAACATAGAGAATGACCTCGTAGCAAAACGAATGAGAGACAAATGGATTTCCCAAACCGGCTTCAAATGCGATGAATAGGGGGTATCATGTTCAAGAGCGACACTTACTTCCAATCAATACGAAGATGAAACATATCCCTTTCCCAAATTTTCCCCCACCATTTTTGGCGAGTACCTCTTTATTTTTACGCAAGCTTGAGGAGGATAACATATGCTTGTTGATATAAGTTCATCCTTTGGAAGAGTCCCTCGGAATATTTTTAACGAACCCTAAGAAAGAGTGGTTCGGTCCCATCACGGGTCTGTCAATGTTTGTTTAACGAGTCCACAGATAGAAAACTCGAAGTTTTTTCAAGATTATAGAGTTTGGAAAAACACTTAAAAGAGAACTCTCTCAGTTCCTTTTTCGTAAGATAGTCTGGATAAGATAAAAAAAGAGATAAATTATCGCTCACCAAACGCGTACTTCAAATACTTTAGCGAGCATGAAAATAGCAAGGTCACTCAACAATCTTTTCATGTTTAGAGAGTCTGAAAAGAGCTTAAAGAGGACTCCAGGGGGGTTCCTTTTTCGTATAACCTTGTTGAGCCCGAAAAAGTGATAAAACTATGCTCGATCACGTTCTCATGTATTTACGAGCGTAATAACGGACAAAAATGATGCTCGAGGTTTTATGTAAAAAACATAAAAAAAATCAAAAACACGCTATAACGAAGAAAAACATGTCCATATCCCTGTATTGAATCGTCAAAATCATCACGCCTGCAAGAATTTCACTCAACATGACATTAGTGATTAGGTTTTAGTTGATAAATAAACATTAAAACCCAAAATGATATAGTAAAAGTAAATAAAATGAGTAAATATTCTTTTTTTACCATACCATTTAACATTTTCACTATTGAGCTCAAAAAACCCCTTTTTTACCCTCCGAGTTCGGCGTTATATTGCGGGAGCTACGAGAGACCATTCGACGAGCCGTCTGCAACATTAAGGTAGGTTCTTCATCCTTAACATTTTCATGGTTTCATTTTGTCATTTCATTGGTTAAATTTCAATTTTTAAGATGTTTTTTGAACCCTACATGCGCGTTGGCATTCTCACAGGCAACCCATACAGGGCCTGCGAGAATGATGCGTTCTCGTAGGTGAGCCTTAAGCCACCTGCGAGGTTCTCGCAGTGTGCTAATGGGGCACCTGTGAGAACCGCAATGCCCAAAAAAATTTTAAATTTTTAGCCAATGAAAAAGATCCAGATCATGAAAAAATTCATTAATCTTCCTTTTATGTTCCTTGTGCAGATATTTGACCAGCAACATGGTGCTTGAGTGGCGTGAAAGGGAACATGAAGAGGATAATGCAATGGCCGAGAATCATCCTCCTACCATAGATGCATTGAGAGATTGTAGGCTCTTGAAATACTTTCGCACCCCGGGCATGAGGGCCCAAGTCAGACTACTAGAGTACCTGGTCCGTATATGGGACCCAAATCAGCAGGTTTTTTAGGTGGGAGCTCACACATTGTCCTTAGACATTGAGGACATTTACTTTTTGACCGGATTGTCCCGATGGGGGTACTATGTCAGCCTGACCGGTAGTAGAGGTGGTGGGCTAAAGATGAGTGAGTACTGCAATCAATACTGTGTACCCGAGGCTGAAAGGAAAAAAGGAAAAGTGGTTATCTGGGGGGTAAAAGACTTGACCCTTCGTACTATCCTTTTCACTATAGCTCGGATAGCTAGGAGTTCTTCTCCTCATATGGAATTATAGAGCTACTTCCAGTACGCCATTGAGTGTACTGAGCCTCGAGTATTCAACTGGGCAGATGCTGTGCTTCACAGTATCAAAAAACAATTGACCAAATGTAGGAGAGGTGACCTGAAGAAATTCGGGTATGGATCTTTGCTGGTGTCCTTCTTCCTCAAGAGGGTCCCCGTATTTATATTACAGGTTGAGTGCAGCATACCGGGTCCTAGGGATCCAAGGATGTTGATATGGTGTTGGCTCATGGCCCGGCATGTAGCAGGATCGATCGTCAAGTACGACGATATTTTCTTTGACTGGCTTCAAACCCAGATGTTGATGGTCGATGACTACGCATATGCCAGGTTGGATTTCCGAGGAGATCAGGATTTAGCACTGCCAGAGGATACTCAGTGGGGTGACCTTGGTAAGAAGTACACACATTTTTTCTTTTCAAATGTTTTTGTAGATTTTTATCGTATTCAAATGTTTTTGTTTTATATATTTATCCGAAGATTAATACAAAATCATTTGTTCATAACATAGATGTTGGACCGTATAGACCTTCTGGAACTTCTCCTGTCTAGAGGCGAGGAGAGGCAGCACCACCACCACCACAGTATGCTGAAGATTATCAGGTGGTGGAACAGAATTTAGAGGGCCTGACAGCCGACATTCCAGATATGACTCTGGAAGAGGTTCCATGATGCAATCAGCATCACACTGTAGGGGTATTAGCAGCTATGAGTCGAATGCTCCGTAGGGTTGCTAGGGCAGTCGTGTGTTACCGTGAATGTCATCCATGACGTCACTTTGTAGAAGCTATAAGATTCAATTTTTGATATTTTGGTCTTCGGACAAACTTTTTGTAAAAACTCTTTTGATCATTATATATACAGATGGCTTCTACCGGTTTACTTTATATTGTGTGAATTTTAACGTGTTTGTTTTATAAATGATTCAAATGTCTGTCTAATACATAATTAGCCAATGCATCTGTTAATGTATTAAGACATCTAGGAATATACTGATATTCAATGTAATCAAAATAACGTTCCAAGAGGCAAATTCGCAAATACACTCGTAACAAAGTAGGACTTCGAATAGAGTAGATATTACTTAGTTGTAGTACTACAAGCTACGAGTCAAGTTGCACAACCAAATGACGAATTCCGAGCGAGATAACATCAACCAATAATTCAATAATGGCACTATACTCTGCAATGTTGTTGGTTGCACGGTCGAGGCACACACCTCGTAAAGATACAAGTTCGTTTGTTGGGGCATAGATTGCCCACGCAGTGGACGCAAGGTTCAGAGTACTACGGCTAGCACCATCAGCGAAGCCAATATAGGGTAGCAAAGACTCCGACATGTGAAAATCAAACACAACGTCACATAAGGGCAGAGACCAAATAACGACAAAAGAAAACTATAGTAACACACACAAAGTATGATACATAAAATACAAGTACTTGTGCACAAATGGTTTATGCATAGTACTTCTTCAAGTACAACCCATTCCTGGGTTCACTCAAAGGGATACCATCGTAATCTACCAGCTCATATGCTCCTTTTTCCAAAACTCGGCGAACAATATAAGGACCTCGCCACATTGGTTCGAATTTCCCAGCTCCTAACACATCTCGATCCTGTTCATAAAGAAGAACAAGATCACCTTCAGAGAAAACGCGAGGCTTGACATGCTTGTCATATTGTGCCTTGACACATTTCTTTTGGGCTTCTATTACTAGAGTGGCGTCACATCGAGTTTCATCTAATCGCATTAGATACAATAGACGTTCTTCTTCATCAGAAGTATTGGGTAAAAGTTCGACAGCTAGCTTCAGAGAGGGTATTTCGCATTCTATAGGAAGAATGGCTTCCACCCCATAGACTAATTGAAAAGGCGTAAACCCAGTAGCGGATTTGACAGATGTCTGGTATGTCCACAATACCGAAAACAACATTGTGTGCCAACTTGATTTATGAATTCCTATCATCCGTCGAAGCATAGTTATAAGAACTTTGTTGATCGCTTCGACTTGACCATTAGCTTGTGGATAATAAGGTGTTGAGTTATCATGACGAAGACCCAACTTCTCCATAATTTCAGACATCATAAAATTCCTAAAATGACTACCGTGATCAGTGATGATAGCTTGGGGAACACCAAAACGAGCTATGACGTGATTAAAAAGAAACAACGCTGCGGTATTTCCAGTATTATCAAATGTCGGCATCACCTCGGCCCATTTTGTAAAGTAATCAACAGCTACAATGATGTAACCATGCCCCCCGGCCGAGTGAGGGTGACAGGTCATGAAATCGATGCCCCATTTCGCAAAAGGACCAACTGAGACCACAGGGTGAAGAGGAGAAGGATGTGACCAAATTTTCTGATTATAGGTCTGGCAGGCATGGCATTTCTGAATGGCAGTAATGCAGTCGTTAAACAAAGAAGGCCAAAAATACCCTGCACATAAGATCTTCTGGTCAGTAGCATACCCAGACATATGACCACCACATGATCCGGAATGGAAGTCATTCAGAGCTTTCTCGACTTCATCAAAGGTGAGACAACGTCGAAAAATAGAGTCAATTCCTCGACGATAAAGAGTATCCCCGAGTATAATGTATTGATGAGCTTGATATCGTATGCGACATCATTCAGTACTAAACAAAGCAGGCTGGAAAGTCTGGGTGTGGAGATATATAATGATATCCCCATACCAAAGATCGTCAATGCTAATAAGGAAAAGAGATTCATCGGGTAATGAATCTACTACTACATTTTTCGTTGCAGAATGAGGAAAATCGCATATCAACTCAACAAAAACTAAGGATTTCTTAGACTTGGCGCGATCGAATTCCAAGTCAAACTCCTGGAGTATGAAAATCCATTTGAAGTACTTTCCCCCAAGCAATTGACGTGTCAAAATATGTTGCATAGGATTGCAATGAGAAATCACCATAGTCGTACGTGAGAGGATATAATGTCGAAAGCATTGGATAGCTTGAACAGTAGCCAAGGCTAGTTTTTCGACATGTTGATACTTGATTTCAGTTGGTGTGAGACTTCGACTCAAGTAGTAAACAACATGTTCGTCGTGCGCATCATCCTCTTGGATGAGAACCATGCCAATAGTGTACTCTGAGGCAGCAAGACAAAGGAAATAATCGCGACTATAATCGAGAGGAAAGATAAGCGGAGCTCGTGTTAGGGACAACTTTAAATATTCAAAAGCATTGTTGGCAACGGTATCCCAGACAAACTCAGAATCTTTCTTGAGTAGCCACGTAAAACCACCAGTTATCTCGGTGTAATTAGGGATAAAACGATGAAGAAAGTTTGCTTTCCCCTGCAAACTTTGCAACTGGCGCAATGTAGAAGTAGGAGGAAGATTAAGAAT
Organism: Picea mariana; assembly: GCA_032191745.1. NCBI lineage: Eukaryota > Viridiplantae > Streptophyta > Pinopsida > Pinales > Pinaceae > Picea > Picea mariana. The sequence goes on from JASDQU010816654.1 coordinate 29,847, forward strand.
CGCCTCAACCTTAATAGGATCCACCCAGATCCCTTGATGCGAAACGATAAAACCTAGAAGACGGCCGGATTCTACACAAAAAATGCATTTATGAGGATTTAATCGTATTGATAGAACCAACATCGAACGAAAATAGCTCGGAGGTGGGTAGGGTGATCGACTCTGCGCATAGAATGAGCTGGTAAATCATCCAAATAGGGTTGAACGATATGCTTGATATCATGAAAAGCATAAGACATAGCACGTTGAAATGTCGCGCCAACGTTCTTAAGACCGAAGGGAAGTTTCCTATAGGAAAAAGTACCCCAAGGAAAAATAAAAGCAGTCTTATGTTGGTCCTCGAGAGCAATGTTAATTTGATTATAGCCGGAGAAACCATCCATGAGAGAGAAGATTTCACTGCCAGCACAATCATCGAGAATCTGGTCGACGAAAGGGGTTGGAAAGTTGTCTTTTGGACAAGCTTTGTTAATATCCCTATAATCAACACATACACGAATATTTCCTCCTTTCTTATCAATTGGAACAGGATTGGAAACCCATTCTATCAGAGCCACCGGATAAATAAAACCAACTTTTAGAAGTTTTTCAACTTCAAGCTTGATAGCCGCCGCTTTACGTGGGTGGACTGGATGAAGGCGTTGCCGAACAGGTTTAGCTCCAGGGTATTTCTTTATCTCATGTACAATAATTGCAGGGTCGATACCTGGCATCTCTTCGTAGCTCCAAGCGAATATGTCACAGAATTCTTTGAACAGAGACGTATAGGTGACGATTTCGTTGGGAGAACACGAAGCTCCAATATGAACATTTTCAACAATCCCAGGTTTAATGGATATGTCAATGGGAATCATGGGTGAGATATTACTGAGGTTCCCTTCGGCCAACACATCATGCGTGGACCCGGGAACGGTCGAAACAACAACAACGGTTGACGGAGTCGAAATCCGTTGGTAGTTCTCAAGAGTGTGTTGTTCCAAAAAGAGTATGGAACGATGATGCCCATCATCCCAAGGGGTGTCTCTCATGATGGACATGATCATCTCGTCAGTGGGAAAAATAACACAAAAAGGATCGGGAGACAACTCATCCAGAGAAGGGGTAGAAGGTGTTGCCGATTGAATGGCCTAGTAGGCTGATTCAATGGGACTTAATGACATTACGTCACTGAAACGAAGATGATCACCAGGGTCAGGGACAATCCAAGGGTCATGTGACGCAAGAAGTTCATGAGGCACGGTGGAGATCATGTTGATAGAAGCAATTTACGGGCGTGGAACATCGGGCAGTGGAATGGGAAAAGTACCCATTAACGAGGAGTCCTGTAACAGGCCTACACTGACATTATCATAACCCGGTGGAGTTTTATAAATAAACAGCATGTTTCCAGTACGAGTATCAGAATTGAAGAAGGCAAGTTGGTCAACGGTAACAACCTTTCCTTGATGAGGGAAACGTACTACACGGAAAAGAGTTGACACAACGACGTGCATGGAATCGATCCAGCTACAGCCAAGTAAAAGATTATAATCAAGGGGAGTGTCAAAGACTTCCACTTCAACTTGGACCGTCTTGCCTTCTAGTGTGATAGGCAACGAAGGAAGAACGCCATAAGGCTTAAAACCAGAGCCATTGAAGGATTTAAGAGTTTTTTGTGATTCATTCAAGGGAGGAGAGCCAATGGATTTCCAACAAGCAAAAGACATTATGCACGTTGAGGCACCCTCGTTGATAACAGTTCGGAAAATGTTCTTGTCAGAGACAACAACTTGTATCTGGAATGCGAGTTGCGGGGGTAACCGAGGTATGTGATCATCCAAGTCAAAGACTATTAAATTTGTATCTGTTGGGTCAATTCCACCTATAGCTTTCAACAGTGCCTTCCGTTGTGTAGGACAAGACTGAAGGACTTCAAGAGCTGACATCGTTGAAGGTGCCTTGGCCAGATCTTCCACAATGTTGTAGTTCTGGGCCGCACAAGCATGAGGATTGAAAGCCGATTTCCTAACGACACCTTTTGGGGGTGGTCGTAGAACTGTATCCAGACTCGGTCGTTCAAGATGAATAGGACCATTAGTAGGTGGAGTCGCGGGAGAGGGTTGTACCAAAGCGGGAGGTAAATCGTCAACCTTCTCCTTAGATGGAGTATAATCTTTGGCTCGAGTAGTGAGCGCAACGTTGTTTTGCTTAGAATCACCAGTACACATCAAAACATAAGATCTCACAGAAGAGGAGGGTTGGTCTTGAATGACCAACTGAGCCTGTTGTTGAGACGGGAAGGGTTGGGACAAGACAGCCGGTGTAGATGGTTTGGGTGCTACTTGAAGGAACTTCGTGACCTTGGCACGTCGTGGAAAATCCTTCATGTAGTGATCGTCACCACAGATAAGGCAAGGGTATCAGAGTTTGCGCTTATCCCGATCTTCAACAGGAGTGATTTTAGTTTGTTCTGCTTGATTATTATTTTTTCCCTCCTTATTCTTTCCTCTCCCCTTTTTAGATTTGTTTTTACCAGTCGGGGTAGATTGAACGGCGTTCACCTCATAAGTTTTACCGATGGAAGTGGTAGGAGACGGATCATTTTGAACATTAGAAGAAGCAGACTTAGGGTTGGTGCTTGAAACAGAATGTGATTGGGCTTGGGCAGAACCAATCACACCGTCAGCTGCATGTGAGGTGGCTGGAGTAGTTGAAGTGTTGGAAGTACCAGGACAAGGTAATTCAGGTAGAAAATCGTAAAGTGTTCCTGTTTGCGAATAAACGAGATCAAGATATTAAGCATGACTTATGGCCTGATCCTCCGTAACAACGCCACCCATGGAAATGTCTTTACCAATTTCGTTCACAAAAGATTTCGTAAACCATTCGGCCAGTAACTGATTAGGAAGCTCAAGTTTAATGAGACGTCGTTTCCTTCGCCACTCATGAATATGATCGGATATATGAGTGCCTTTAGTCTGTTTGAAGGACGTCAAAATCTCAGTTCCGGTATCATAACGGATCGATAACTGGTAATGTGTAAGGAAATCCATAGATAGGGTGTTGAAATCAGAGAAGAAACCTCGTGGAAATTCAATATACCACTTCGCAGCAGAACTGGTAGGGGTTTGTTGAAAAAGACGTAAACGAATAAAGTCATCCATCAACGAGTTGGATGAACACCATAGGTGAAAAGTCATAACATGATTGTTTGGGTCCTCTCCCACTTTGCCGTCGAATTTAGGAATGTTCGATGGAAGCTTGGCTGGAATAACAGGCCATTAGGGAGAGTGACAAATAGGATCATTCAAAATCCTAGACAAATCCAGAAAATCCAAAGTAGCAAGAAAAGGTAACTGTCGATTCACCTGCGGGTACTGGTGGCTTTGGGGTGGAAGCCCTATCGGCAAACCAGTGGGACCGTAAGCAGTCTACCTATAATGGGAAGACCCAGGCAGATTCGGTGGTGGCTGAAGAGGATAGTAGTTCCAAGGATTGTAACCTTGAGTTTGAGTAGGGACCTGAGTTTGAGCATTTTGACCCTGACCCCAAATAGGATTGGGTATACCTGGATATGGTTGGCCTATAGTAGGGACAGGTTGTTGCCACCCAGTCGTTTGAGGAATATTTAATATCATCTGATTCCAATACTGGGCCAAAGAAGGGGGTATATTTTGCCCAAAAGGTGGGGTTGGTCCCCCTATCGTAGGTGGTGTTCCAACCAGAAGTTGTGTGCCAATCGAAGGTTGTGTAGTAATTGGATTGTGTCTGGTAAGAGGAAATTGAATCGTACCACCTTGTCCACCAATAGGAATATGCAAGTTTGGTGTAATGGACGGGATAGTGCCACTAGGATTAGGATTGCCAAAAGGAAATTGAAGTAGTGTCGGAATAAAACTGGGAATAGGGTTCCCAGGAAAAGAAGGACCACTAGGAGTACCAGATGGGGTGTGCGGAGGTGTTGGAACAGAAGCATTCAACAAAGCATTCAACGCATGGTATCCGAGTGGTAGAGTCGGAGTGACATTGGGCGTTCGTTGTGTGTTGATAGGAGCAAGACCAGCTGTAGTGAACTCGATTGGGACATTTGTAGTGTTCGCGAGATGGTCCATATCAGCAGGGAGATTAAAGTGATAAGGGGTATTCACCGGTACAGACTATGTCTCAGAAAACACCGGAGGGTTGATTTCGGAGACCACAGGCGAATCAGGACTAAAAAGGGTCCTGCGGAAATCACCTGCAGACCAAAAAGGATCTTGGCCTTCTACACCGGGAAAAGGCCCAACGGGTGATCCAGAAGAGGTAACAACTAATTCTCTGGAAGAATTCAATCGCACAAAGGGTCGTTCACCACGGGGAATTCGAAAGTCCTCTCTAGTATTGGTAATTCGGAAAGGTTCTAGAGAGTCAGTTTGTTCTACCTGTGGAGGTGGTGTAGAAACGTCTGAGGCTTCACTCTGCTGAGGAGAGCCCTCAAGGGTAGCTGTAGGCAAGGGTTGTGAACCGTCTAGATGCTCTAGAGATAAACCCTGCATTCTACGTGAACGACGTGGGGGAGCTATTGTAAACGAGTGACAAGCTCCGCAAAGAAACTCTTATGGTCAACTTCTAGAAACAAACAACACGCACTAGTAAACACAATCTAGGAAGCAAGCACCAGGCAAACAAGACCTTCTAATTTCAAAGCCACTAGTTGGTGATGAAATCCAACGTCACAACAACGAGACGAGAAGGGGTGGGGCTAGGGTGGAAAAGTTACACTGACGACCTACTTAACGGACTTACACCCTGGTGCAAGCTCCCACACATAATCATGGATATACCCTCCAAGGAGCTCGAGTGAGTTTGGTCAACGTCAATTCCAAGTACCGTGAAGACTTTCCCCTTCATAGTCACCTCGGGTAAGAACCTAGAGAGATAGGCCACTAAGGTCACCACCAACAACAATAAAGCCTGGGGGAATAGTTGACAGTCCAATCCACATGCAAGGGCAGGGTATCTAGCCTAAAATCAACTCAAAATGCTTCCACTCATAATTGTGGGTATACCTCCGAGTGATCCCTGTAATACGTGCAATCTCTACACTGATACCAACAAAGCAGGGTGAGTAACTCTGCCAATATCAATGCGACCTAGTGTTTGACCCTTGTGTGAGAAGGGATTCCCAGGAAAAGATGTTGCAAATGGAATTTAACACTCCCTAACACAAGATGCTATTGTGTGTTTTATGCTTTTGGAGAGTGTATCTCTCTTCCTACACCAAAGCGCTAGCCTAGCTAAATGTTGGTGTAAAAGAGCCCTAGAAAAGAGTTACTAGATAAATTTTATTATTACGCAATGTTATTAAGAGCTGTTGTTTACTCAAAGGTAATGGAAATGAAACTTATGTTGTATGACTTTGACCCAAACAATGCAAGGATGAGAATGAAATATATCACTTTTCGTTCAATGAATCCTATGTATGGGAGAGAGAGAAAGTTTTCCAGATCAACCTTGAACTACAATGCACAATTTCCTTTCAAATGCCAACACAAACAATCATTTATCAAATGAAAATTCTCTATTGTGTCTTTTTCAAATACTTCAACAATTTCAATAATTTGATTTTCAAAGTTTTCTAAAACGAAAAGAATTTTTGAAAGAAAAACCTCTTGTTTACTTTTCAAAAAGGATCCTCACTATGCCAATGAGAATACAGAAAATCAAAATGCAAAGAATCAAACAATGACAAACCCAATCAACTCTTTCAATGAAAGCAAAAATAAAGAGCAAACCAAAGTAGTCTTCTCAATTACACAAGAAAATGATCTTTCAAACCAATAAGCAAAAGAGAAAAACCAAGTACTCAACATTCAACCAATCACTGGTTCTCAACTAATCAAACACACTCAAAATCTGAAGTCAGAGAGAATGGTTTTGCCAAGAAGAGTTAAGAAATGAAAGTCAAGACACCAAGGACAAGAAAAACCTTGAAATCCTAAAACTGTTCACGCATGCAAACTAAAGCAAGAAATATATAAATCAATGGTCCAAGAAACTCATAAGAGGTAATCCAACTAATCTGGGTATTTGGAAAAACCAAAACTCAAATCCAAATTTTGAAAAATGATGTTCACAGGTAGGTTATATAACACAGTGCGAGAATCACCGATTCTCGCAAGTAACCCGTTATCAGGATGCGAGAACCTCGCACTGAAACCTAAAGGCAGAGTGCGAACTCTACCTATTCTCGCAGGCTGCAATGGAGTACAGTGAGAGAATGCCTGAACATAGTCAAAAATTTGAAAAATGAAGTAAAATTGGAAAAGA
>JASDQU010816655.1:65512-77697 GCA_032191745.1 Picea mariana
CCTAAATTCTCCTCCAATCCTTATTCTATGCATCATCACCTTTTATTTTCCGTACACCCACCTTATCTTCTATAAGATTTATTTGGCACTGATTTGGATATGAGTTTTGATGCTTCACTATCGTGACATAAGAGACACCTCAATATGTGGGATTTTCACCAATGCCTACCCTCATTCTCACTCTTGTTCCTTCAAATTTCTTGATACCTATGAATATCTGTGTCACTCGAGGCTCCATGTACCTATAGTGGGTTCACTCACTCAAATCCTTTCACTATTACAAATTTGGCCATGTTCCTATTTCTACACAAGAAACTCCCCCATTAGGAGATTGGTGGAAATTCATATCATCGCCAGAAGCTACACAAATTTCACCTATCTGATCAATTATAGACATTATAAAAAGTAATTAAGAAACAAATAAAATTTTCAACTTCTACAAGTAGTAGATATCACACCATTGATAGCACAGATCTATGACACACACATAATCTTGTTTTGATGCTAAATCATTGCAACACATGATCAAATAGGAAAGACACTCGTCGATGGAAACTCTCCCGTACAACACCATTTATGATACCTTGTTGGGTCCATCATCAATGATGAATGGAAATACCTGCAATTCCCTATGCACTTGAGGATCATGAAATTGCCTCTCAATCAACTGTTCAATCTTAGAGATGAACGCTACTCTCACCCTAGTTGGGGTCCCTCAATATCCCCTTGGTTGACCTAGTCAATATATGAAAGTCTCTACCTATTTGTTGGTTTCATTGAATTAGTCATTCTTCTTCTTATTTAGCTCTTCGAAGTCCCTCAATAAATATTCCCACTATACCTCAATCATATAGTGTCTAGCTCAATTATTCTTGATTTCAACATAGATTTCAACATGTCAAGCTTGGCGATGTCATATTTGTTGAAGATGGTTATGGGATGCTTTAGATATGGAAGATGGTGGATCACTTCAACCTTTGGAAGAAACAATTCTTTAATATTTTATTGTTCGTTCATCCCTCATGGTGGTGGACTATAAAAACAATTCTGAGCCACACCCTGCACCACGATCGACCATGCCATATGAAGATCCTCCAATCATATTATTAGCTCCATGTAGAGACCATGAATTTCCACTTCCACAAACGCTTCTTATTTCTAATGCATAACCATCTCTAAATCCTAATATCTGATGGTAATATAGTGTAGCAAATCCCAATGCCCCATATCGGGTTTCAACATTGATATATATGCATTGTATGCACCATATCCACGAGAAACTGGATTTTTCCAGTGTTTTTTTCATTCCTCCTTTGGCATTTCTCGATCCACTGCAATAGTAGATCCATCCAACTTATACATATCTGACATCAACCTTCCCATAGAATCCAAGATTTCAAAAGTGATAAACCCAATTCCACGATGTCCTTCTGAGCCTTTTTTCTTAAACATATAAAAATATTCATTGTTCCCATATTCTTCAAAATATTTTTGAAATGCATCTTCTATAGTATAAGGAGGAATTTATTCCACAAATATTCATTTAATATTTTTAGAATGAGCTTTCATATCCTGTTTCATCTCATTTAATTAATATTCTTGTAATATGTTTCTATTTCTGTCCTAAAGGGTTGGGGGCGGGGTTAGGGTATTCAGGATTTCTACAGACAAGGGTTTTCCCTATTCTATAGCTATCTGATATACATGTGAGGTCAAACAATAGTACTCGGTCCAATATCTCAGGGCACCAACTAAAGAGGCTAGACCATGCCCTTAGTTGTACTACCCAACTACCCAGTTTCTAGAGAGTATCTTCTCGAGTGTTGTTCTCGATGGCACTATAACAGTCAGGAGGTCGATTGGTTTATCTACGAAGGGCTTCAAGATATCTAGCCCTATCCATATACAGGTGTTTTCTGATGCACTACCACTTGAAGGGGTACCAATAGGGGCTACAAGGGTGGCCAACAATGTGTGCTTAAGTACCACTTGTAGTTCCTGCATGTATGCTTCCCCGAACGCGGATTTGTGTGCTAAATAACAAATCTTTGTAGCTTAAAGACGTTAGAATACGTCTCTACCTTAAAACTAAATAACTCACAATTTTCTGCCAAGAAAAGTGATCTCATACCACTTGTAAGGTACCAAATCTATTATAATATCCGAAAAAAAAATATTGTAGAGAATAACAACAGAACAACACAATAGATGAAACCACAACACCAAAATAATACCTTTATTGATAGGAAAAAATGTTCACTTGCCTCTTCGAGGGGGAAGCCTCCAGCAGAGCAGTTCTCTATTACAATAATTCTCAAGACAAGAACTTTTCATGACCTTGACTCCTATTTATACTAAGTCTATATACAAAAAGAACAATCTAGAGGAAGATCTTCTAGAAGTGGAAGATTCTTTTAGGTCTTATTACATTTGACTTATTCTTCCTTATTACTAAGCCTTATTAATATTGACCTTTATTAGATGGAAAAAATTTTATTTTACCTACAAGAGGGGTTAGGGAGGTTAGGTCCCTAATAAAAACCTTGTCTATATTGTTGATGAGCATAACCTACATTGTTGCTAAGCATGGTGTTCATGTGGATCCATCCAAGATCCAAGTCATTCGTCATTGGCCAACCTCAACCACACTAACTAAGATTTAAAGTTTCTTAGGACTTGACAACTTCTATCACAAGTTTGTGTTGGGATTCTCCCATATTGCAAAGGCCCTAAAGCAAGTGACCAAGAGTGGTGGAAAGGAAAATTTCGTGTGGGGTAAGTCACAACAACAAGTGTTCGATGATCTGAAAAATCACTTGTGCTTAGCTCCAGTACTCTCCTTACTCAATCTGCAACAACCTTTTGATATTGATATTGATGCCTCATACTATGCCATGGGCACATTTCTCACTAAGCACGGCCATCCAATGGGATATCATAGTGAGACACTATCAGATGTCACCTGTAAGTACCCCACCTATGACAAAGAAATGCATTCCATTGTACAAGCCAACTGACAATGGAAGAATTACATTCTCAGGAAGGAGATAGTCATCCACACTAATCACAAGCCTCTATAGTTCATGCATATACAAGAAAAATTGTAGAACGACTGCCATAAAAAATGGTCCACATATTTGGATCAGTTCCATATCAACATCAAATATAATATAGGAAGCACCAATCGTGTCGTTGATTTCCTCAGTCGACCTCCAGTTGCAACCTTAACCACGGTGCTCCACTCCTGTTGTCATGAGGCATTCGAGTCGCCCCAACTCTACAAGAGCGATCCTAACTTCACTACTACTTACCAGATGTTGGGCACAGGCACAATTATCACTAACTTTCATCTTCAGGATGAACTATTATGCCATCTGGGCCACCTCTGTGTTCCTTCAACGAAGCGTGCAAAGATGATTTGGGAAGCTTAATACAGTCGAATGGTAGGACATTTTGGAATGGAAAATACTGTGGAAGTACTACAAAAGCATTTATGTTGGTCGAAATTGCACCAGGACATCAACAAGTATACCAGGTCATGCATTGCCTACACCATTTCCAAACTAGCCACTAAGAAGAAAGGCTTGTACACCCCTCTGCCTACTCCCGACAGGACACGTGAATCCATCTCGATGGAATACATGTCAGGCCTTCCTTCAACCAAGCAGGGAAAGGATTGTGTTTTTGTGGTGGTTGATCGGTTTTCTAAGATTTCCATCCTAACATCATGCAAGAAGAATATCACACCGAAGGCCACTGCCAAGCGCTTCTTTGAACAGATGTGGGTACACTTCGTGATACCACGGACCATCTTATTAGATCGGGACATCAAGTTCCTAAGCACATTCTAGTCCATCCTTTTGCCATTGTTGGACACCAAGCACACCAAATATACTGCCTTCAACCCCCAAACCAATGGCCAAACATAGGTCCTCAACAAAATGATCATGCATATCTTGCGCATGTACAACTCCAAACATCCGCCCACATGGGATGATAGTCTCCCCTATGTTCAACACAGCTACAACAGAGTCCTTCATAGCTCGACCGACCCCGGTCCCTTTCAGGTGGGGTTGGGATTTCAACCATTGGGTCACATTGATGTCGTGTTGCCCCTTGCATCAACATAGGTAGAATCATCCCATGCTCCATCTAAGGTCGACAAAGCCACCAAGTTTATTGAACGGATTCATCACATTTAACAACAGGTCCATGATATTTTACAAAAAGCCAATGCTAAGTACAAACAATGATATGATCAACACCGAGGCCGCACAAGTTTCAGGTGGGAGACAAGGTCTAGTTGCATTTGCATAAATAACACCTTACATGACCCACAAGTTTTAGGTGGGAGACAAGGTCTGGTGAATATTTCAACCACACACAAAACTAGGAGCTAACTAGTTAGAGAGAATCTCTCATATCCGACTAGATCTAACAACCTCCTAAAATATAGAAACACACTCCTTACATATAGATGAAATCTACCCAATAATAACAAAAAATAATCACAATAATAAAAATATGAGTTAATAATTCCAACCAACCTAAGTACCCCATCTAAAAATGTAAATGTTGTAAGTACTAGGGAAACAACACATAAAGATGGTTTTTCTAAAATTTAAAACATAAAGATGGTTTTTCTAAAATTTTAAGCATTGAGATGAATCATTAGAGAAAACCTTCTAAATGTCTTAAACAAATTGAAATCAACGCTTTAAATCTAGGTTGTTCTTGGAAGTTCTTTTTAAAAAATAGATGATGGTTGGACATGATATGTTGTGCATAGTTAATATTGGTTTTTCTTGATATTGTAAATCTAAATTAAAATTAGAATAGTCTTTCTTTTGAGTTACTTAAAAAAATTGGAGAGATTTCAACATGATAGGTTGTGTATGGCTCATAATTTTTTTCATTTTCAATACTTCAAATAAATTAAAGAATGCGTTTATATGTGAATGTTGAAAGTGGTTAGAGATGATAGATTGTGCTAATGTTGGATATGGAAAATTTGATGGCAAAACAAGTTTTGCGTTTATAAAAAAAAGAGAAAGTGCTCCACGCTCGATCACATTGAATAATCTATACCATAATGCATGTTAGGAAGTAGTTGCGGCGTCGAATACATTAACACCATCTTGTCAAAATGGCGTTGCCTTATTACCGCACATCCATCTAAGTTTACCCACTCCACTCCACTACATCACTAACGCCAACAACTTGTCGCTGCGAATTCTGCGGATATTTTTGGGACACATAAATTCTCCATCATTGGGACCCTTAAATTACAACAATATTTTGATACTTTGAGTAGCAACAAATATGCGGAAAGAGTTGCGGCGACAATAATCATGGATGTCGAGAGGAAGTTGGCGTTGAGGCTAAATGATCGCGTGATAGTCAGAAATGACGGATCGTTCACTGGAAACAAAGAAAATGCTTCACCCACCATCACATTTTGTCTCCGTAAGATTTTGACCAAACTGCTTGGATTAGGATTCGGCCACGACAGAAGCATATGGGCTTTAAATGCCTGGCTAGATCGGAGGTAGGGATGGAATCAGTAGCACGAGAGCAAGTGTAGCTATTAAGTGTCAGTAGCTATCTGAGAATGGGCCAGGAGTTGGGATCTGCGACAAGGTCACTGTGGGAATACGCAGAGTTTTATATTGAAGCTCTGGTTGCATTGGTGGTGGCATGGAGCTTCTTCATTTTCATCCACCGCAACAAGCTGAGGAGCCTGCTGCCCCCCGGGCCATTCCCGTTGCCCGTTATCGGAAACCTCCATCTGCTGGGAAAGCTTCCCCACCAAGCGCTGGCAGCGCTTTCTCTGAAATACGGACCTCTCATGTCTCTCCGCCTTGGCTCCTCCGCTCTTACCTTAGTAATCTCTTCCGGCGACATCGCCGAGGAGTTTCTCAAGACCCATGATCGGCATTTTGCCAGCAGACATTCGTCCGCCGCTATTAAGTACTTGACGTATAATTTTTCGGGCGTGGCCTTTGCTCCGTATGGCCCTTACTGGAGGCAGATGCGTAAGGTCTGCGTTTTACAGTTGCTGAGCTCCAGACGCATTGATTCCTTCCGCTTCATAAGAGAAGAGGAAGTCTCAGCCATGATTCTCTCTATTATTAGTTCAAATTCAGATCATCCTCAGGATGACTCTCGCCCCTTAAACATCAGAAAAACCGTTTCAGATCTGACAAATGCTATCATCTGCAAAATGGCCTTTGGAAGGAAATATTCGGACGAAGACGTAATTGGCAGCACTGGATTTGATTCATTGATGAAAGAAGTTCTTCTGTTAGCCGGTTCTTTTAATGTCGGAGATTATATACCATACTTGGCCTGGATGGATCGTCTGCGAGGCCTCAACCGTCGCTCGAAGAACGCGCATAACACAAAAGACCAGTTCTTAGAGAAAGTAATAGAAGAACACGAGCTTAATGCGCAGAATGACCCCAACGTCCCGCGAGATCTCGTGGATGTTTTACTTGCGGCCTCTGCAGAAAACGATATGGAGCTCCAAATTACACGAGATAATATAAAAGCTGTTCTCTTTGTATGTTAAAATGGTTTAGATTTCTGTGGCTTGTAAAAAATAAATATGATCATCAATTTTTATATGATATTGTATTTGATATTGGCAGGATATGTTGGTGGGTGGCATGGACACATCCTCTACAAGCATAGAATGGGCAATGTCCGAACTGCTGAGAAACCCTCGAGTGCTGCAGAAGCTTCAGGACGAGCTGGCACGCGTGGTTGGAATGGAGCGTATGGTATGCGAGTATGATCTTCCTCGTCTCGTTTATTTGCAAGCCGTGGTGAAAGAAACGCTCAGACTCCACCCAGTAGTGCCTTTTCCGATTCACTTGTCTCTGGAGGACTGCACTGTTTTGGGCTATGAAATCCCCATAAACACTCGCATTTTTTTTTTAATCTTTGGGCAATTGGTAGGAACYCCAAGTCATGGGGGSWGGATGCCCAAAGTTTMAAGCCCRAGAGRTTYCTCATTGARGCAGAAGCTGGCTTGATCCACAAAACTCATGAAAACTTYGWGTGGCTTCCRTTCRGAGCAGGGAGGAGAGGATGCCCCGGKCAACAKTTGGGAACGCTTGTTGTAGAGTTAGCRGTGGCRCARCTCTTKCACTGTTTCAACKGGAGGCTTCCCCTGAATGAGCARKAATTGGACATGACTGAAATGTTTAATGGACTYACTCTACCCAGAGCGCATGAACTCTTCGCTCTTCCAACTCCTCGTCTTCCAGTGCTATAATTAGTATGGCTAACTGTTGTAATCACAGTATATAAGTATCGTTTTTACAGTAGATTAGAAGCTGATGAAGTGCTCTGTCTTTATAAAGAACCCTTGCACAGTAGAATGCCCCGTGCATTCAACGCGTGCTTATTTAAGCCAGAATTTCTTAAATAGGTAGATTTTGTGCTCAGGATCAGTTTTCAACATTTCACAATAGCAATTTCGTTTCGACCTGTTTAAGGTATCTGCAATCCTTCAATTTCATTGTGCAGTATCGCTAATTTTCAAATCGATTAGTTGAACCAGCTTTCAATTCTAACGAGTGTATAACCTGTAGTGTGATTTAAAAGTATTGGAAGTCATCATTTAAAGAAAAAATTTAAATAGAACTGAGTTTAATATATCTTATTATTACCCGTATAGGCTTTTCCTGGATTAATCTATTTTTTAATCATAAATTTTAATCTTAGGGTTGGTAAATCAATGGATAAAATTTAATGTTCATAACTTCTTTGCATTTCTGAATGGTCTGTTAAGTTGTTTACTTTTTCACATTTACTTAATATGATTAAGAAATTACTTTTCTAACCATTGATTGACAGGTTAACTGATTAAGAAGAATTAATATGTATAAAACTCCTCATTACCACGTTCCTTGTATAAAACTCCTCATTGCCATGTTCCTTGAGATTAAGCGTTTATAGCTGAACGCAATAATAGCTACAACGGTAGTAGCTGAATACAGTGGTTAAGCTGGGCATCGTTTCAACTAGCACGGCGACAGTGTTTCAACTAGCATGGCGATGACGTTTCAAGGGTTATCGCTATGGATACCAGGTGTCATTTTGGACAACGTTTCATGAATGTGAAGCGTGATGTGTGGTGAAGTCATATCTGTGTTTCAATTAACTCATTAAACTAACGAATGGTTAAACTCGATGCATGCCGGATGCTAGGTTTGGGAGCCCTTTAGTGGACCAAGTCTTGGTATCGAGTGGACCGAATCTTGGAGGCTTCGATAAACAATCCGCCTTTCAATTAACACATTAGGTTAAAATGGCGATAGTGGGATTAACCTGACGTTTGGACAATCAGCCTTTCAATTGGCGATAGTGGGATTAACTTGGCGTTTGGACAATCGACGTTTCAATTAACACATTAGGTTAAACTGGTGATAGTGGAATTAACCTGGCGTTTGGTATGGTCGCTTCATATGGACAAAATTTCCTTTTAAAGAACCCAACCCTCAATACTGTGGCTCCAATTAACACATTAGGTTAAACTGGCGATAGTGGGATTAACCTGGCGTTTGGACAATCTGCCTTTCAATTGGCGATAGTGGGATTAACTTGGCGTTTGGACAATCGACGTTTCAGGTTAAACTGGCGATAGTGGAATTAACCTGGCATTTGGTATGGTCGCTTCATATGGACAAAATTTCCTTTTAAAGAACCCAACCCTCAATACTAGGAAGTTTAGGACTTTGTGTTAAGATTTTCCATTCCACCAAAACCCGCAGGTGTTAGTAAATATCTAAATCAGCAACATCACCTTAAGTGGGTGGTTAGTCCCATGTTTCCAGCATGGCGGTTAATCCATGAGAGGTATGGTGGGTAGTCCGCGGCGGTTAGTCAATTACCCTCCCTCTAACGTAACTCGAGGGAATTGAACCTGGGCCAAGGCTCTGATACCATGTTAAGATTTGCCATTCCACCAAAACCTGCAGGTGTTAGTAAACTTCCAAATCAGCAACATCACCTTGAGTGGGCGGTTAGTCCCATGTTTTCAGCATGACTGTTAGTCCATGAGAGGTGCGGCGGTTAGTCCAACACCCCTAGTTCACGAGAGATGCGGCGGTTAGTCCAACACTTTGACGGCTTATGTATGGGAGGGTTTGGTAAAAAATCAATACGTTGCGAGAATCTCTCAAACATTTTTATAACTACCCTCCAATTTTTTTTATTTTTATTTTTTTAATTTCATTTTCTCACATGTTAATTGTGTTGAGTGTAGATTCAGACTCTGTCTATGGAGGAAAATGGACGCAAGGCATCAAGATCACTATTGCCAAGTAAATCGAGCATGACTCGGAAGAGAATTTCTTTAATGGCCATCGAAAGCAACGATTACGTAGATAATTATTTATTTCTCGTCATGTCTGGTCCTTGGAAATATAGTCCCAATGATTTTATGGACATTTTTTTTTACCGTGGCGTATATCCCACCAGTCACAATTTTTTTTTTTTACGGTGGACACATTTAAGATGAATTTATGTATTTTTTCCTCAGTATTTAATGGTTTAATTTCCTATCGTTTATTAATAGTCCCATGCAAACTTATCCAAAATCCATAATTGAGAGTATTATGGTCAAGTTTAAGAAAAAATCGATGGAATCTCGATACTCAGAGACCCAACTTGTACCTTAATTTGAAGGTTATTTAATGTAGCAGGAATTAAAAAATAGTCAGTACATTATGATGATTGTGCAGATGGATTGCCACAAGATTCCAGGGAAGATATTTAGGAGTGTGAGTGAAAAAGACAATGGCGCTGTGACTTGTTTGGCTTCTTCGTGACGCCTATCCACTCCTGCTTTAGTCCGCCAAAATTCATCACGAAAGCATTCATGAATCTCTCTGTGAAGTCGAAAGAATTCCCACACTTCAATCTCATTCTTAATGTAGTGCCTGCCAGACGTTTTTTGATGTAAAGTTTTGTTCTATGCCTTTTGGTTTTACTGTACAGAAAATGCTTCTTACAACCTCGAAAGTATTGACAAGTATAAAAGTGTGTTCATCACAGAAAACCACTTAAATATTTTCAAGAGGAAAGAAGGCAATAAAGAAGAAAATAAACGGTCGAAGATTACTTCCATTAACAGATAAAGAGTTGTCCTATAGCATCTCACTAGCAACTTGTCCGTTTTGAAGTTCCCCTTTAAAGAAATAATAATTTCTTGAATATTATTTTGGTTTTTATTACTTCTAGTGGTCTCAGATAATAATTATGCTTCTTAAGGTGTATGCTCGATTCTATTTCCAGAGATTTTGTCTGAGGAATGTTGTAATGCCCACAATGTTCAACCATCGTCGGACTTCGGAAATTCCTCCATCGGGATTTCGCTACTTGCGATATTTAATGGCTTGGACCCACATACTTGGGGAAATCGGGAAATCGCCGGTCGGGAGTTCGCGAGCCCTGTTGCACCATGCACAGGACCTTCCAAGTCCCGAACCCCGATGGTCAAGGGTCAACGCTTCCATCTCTGTCGGGGATTTACCAGTCGGAAAATCGACGATTTTAGTGTCGTTGTTCACTCCTCCCACAAACCTCTGAGCGTCGAACCCCGATGCCCCGTGATCCTATGCCACGTGTCTTCGTAGCGATCGAAGGCCCCGATTAAATCGAGAAATCGCTACTCGCGATTTCAAAGGGTATGGGACTCATGCCTCTACCAACGCCGAATTCCGAACTCCCGATGGTGCCTGGACTTGCTGGTGTCGAAGGGTTAAATCCCTCGCACCTTCCCTGAGATCTAACGGCTGTCGGGTATTCGCCTGGGATCTAACGGCTCAGATCCGTTTTCTACGTAACACTGTAACGGTTCAATATATTTTTGTGCCTCCTCTATTTAATAAGCAACCTAATAGGCGTTTTATTTAAGTAAACTGAAGCAATAATTTAATGCTGATTTGGGATAACAGATACCTTAACAACTTAGATTTGTCATCAAATACAGAATTCATGGCAGACAGAGATAACCCATAAGCATTGATTAAGTAAACTGAAAGAACAAATTCCTAACATAATATTGAGTTTTATGACAACAACTACAACAGTTTAGAATTCTCAATAAATACTGAAATGATAACAGAAAGAAATAAATTCAAACTTAACCAAGTACCTGGATCTAATTCTAATTTAGATTGCCTCTTTGCTGCCTTGTTGTCGTGTTGTCTTGCTGCCCTGCTACTCAGTCCAGACCTGCCATAAACACAAAATAACTGCCCAAATCTACTGTCCACCCTGCCAACTAGGAAAACGACCTAGCTCCAGGATATCTACGGATATCCTGGCCCCCGAGCCCAAAACCTCTAGCAACACGTGCCTCCCTGATCAATATGATACAACCAGTAAGTCCTGTGTCTCTCTCTGAGCACACACGCCCCACAGTCCAGCTCTCGGCTCACTGTAAAAATGGCAAAAAGATCATTTTTCCTGCATCCATCCCCCCTCTGAATGGCCTGCACATCCCCCTCATTCCCTGCCTTATTCCTCCCTGCCAACTTGCATTCACTCCTTTACCAACTCCCTCGTCCTCCCTTCTGCGTTTTCATTAACGTTCCTTATCTTCTCGGGATTTCTGGGCTTCTTGCCCTGCATACGCCACCCTTGGCAGCCCACGCCATCCCTCTTCTTACATTATTTTATTTCTTTTTCCTTAATTTCTGTCACAGTTCATTAAATGAACTCTTCAGTTTGATTATTACACAGTTAATCATGATTATTTTCCTTTAACTAATTTTTCTTTGAAATCTTTAATCATTTACTTAATTTGGGTCATTACATACACCCACCCTTCAAGGAACTTTGTCCCGAAGTTAAGAAATCTGCATTTACAAGAAAAAAAGGCATGGCTCATACATTCACAGCAATTAACTTTGATTATATTGGTAAGTAAATCTAGTAGTCGATACATACTATTGTATATGCACAAGGAATGCATGTGTAGCTAATACATGTAAATCTCGTGCATGTACTAATAATCAAACTGTCATTCTTTAATAATTTAAGTATGCATTCAATCCAAGCAACAATGCTAGTCTTTCATAAAAGACAACAATCATTAATTGTTTAAGAAATTCTTCAATCACAATTATTCGGTTTTATAATTTATTTTAGACAACTGGTTTAGTTACATC
>JASDQU010816656.1:0-18190 GCA_032191745.1 Picea mariana
CTCCAACTTTGCTCCAACTTTGCTCCAACACCAACACCAAGCCAACACCAAGAGCTCCTTCCCTCTCCACTCCAACTCAAAGATGAAACAATGAGGAAAAAGAGGGAGAGATTGTGCTTTATCTCCCCTCTCTAACTCTAAAAATGCCCTAGGGCCCACGCACAAAGCCAAAAAAATAAAAAAAAAACCAAAAAAAAACCAAAAAAACTCACTTTTTCGGGTTCATTTTCGGGGAGCGCCCGAGTGTGTTTGGGAGCGCTCCGGGAGCGCGCTCCCGGGGCTTCGGGAGCGCGCTCCCGGGGCTTCGGGAGCGTTGGCTGTAGCTTAGGGAGTGCGGGCGGGAGCATTTCGGGAGCGTGGCGTTTCGGGCAGCGGCAGGGAGCGTTTTTTTGAGGACGGGAGCACGGTTCGAGAGGGTCGGAGCACGGGAGGGAGCGCGCTTCGGGGACGCTCCCGCTCGGAGCGCGCTTCGGGGTTCCGGACCGGGGGGGGGGGACGCTTCGGCAACCCTGGTTCTAAGAAATCATTGACAACATGGCCGTTCACATATTGTTGTCCAGTTTGTGTTGGCTGTAGAATGTTTTGTTTATTTTGGACTTTGCCATTTTTTGGCAACTTGGTGGTCACTTTAGTTGAAGACACAGAGAGCTAGGGCCGAAGGGCATTCCTGCCAAAGCAGATAGACATCTTCAGATCAACTACCATTAATGGTGCTGCAAGTTGCAATGTATGTAAACAACGTATTTTATATGCCTAGAAAGTTAGTGTCAAATTGCAGTGCATTAAGCAATGCAAGTTTAAGTGCCACATGACGTTGTAGTAGGCCTTTTCAAAGTTGATTTTTATAAATAGCTAGTCTTCAATCATGACCCTTGTAAGCCTATCTAGTCTGCCATTACCCTTAGAGCTTTTGCTATATTTTATTTTTGTCGTCATTAGGTTATATTGAACTGCCCGTGTCGAAGTAAGCTTCTTGGTGTACACATCTTGACAAACTTACATTGCTTCCCTGTGGTCTTTTGTCATCTCTTGAGCCTTGAATTATCATCTTATAGTGATCTTCAAATGCTGGAAATATTTCTACCTTTATGACGAATTTACCTCATCTGTTCAAGTAGCATTTATTCGCTGAGTTGTATGCTTAGCCACCATTGCCTATAGGAAGTGTTTGGTGGGTTTATCACTAACTTTCAGCCAATGAAGTTTAGCAAGAAATTGTGCTCGTTTATCTTTTCAAGTTTTACAGCTTTGGTCAGGCTCTTGAGCTTGTCAACTTTAGCTTGGATCTTTTCATGAAAAGGTCGGGCTTCGAGCTGTGTGTATTCATCTGCTTCTGATAACCTATAAGAAAAGAGCAAGTCCTGCTATAATGTTGTTCTTCAAACTATATAGCTTGAATTGCCTCTCGGGCAGGGAATTAACTTTTAAATGTGCCTGATACTCGTGTGCAAGGTGGCTTCTTTATGTATAAAACATTAAGCATGAACGTAGTCATGAAGATTGATGTAAAGGCCACCCACAGATTATCGTAAACCTAATTAGTAAATGATCAAAGATGGTTGCCTTGGAAACCACCTGGATAGGGTGAGAGCTCGGATAATCAAAAGCAAGGAACGTTTCTCAACTAGCATGGCTTGATCAAATTTCTTGTGAATTTGATCCCCTTTTGTCACAACTTAGATGGGGTAAAGCCCCTTCTGTGCTTTTAACATCATAAAGCCCTAATCCATCTTACATTTGGAACCAAACTTCTCTTTTCCAGCGTGCCACTTCATAGGTAAATGACATTCTATTCTTCATTATGCTCAATCATGTTGGTCTCCACATACCAACTGCCGAGATTTTGTGAGTTGTTAGCCATCTAAAAGACTAAAACCAATGGTAAGATCTCTCAGCTACTATTAGGTGCAAAAAGGTCTCTTTGACTAATATTAGGTGCAAAAATATTAGCCTTTTCTCGCAAATGATCTTTGCAAAGTACACTCATAAAAGGAGCCTTTATGATGGAGATATGCCGTAGTTGACCCTCCACTTCTTTCCTTGTGCTTGGGAGTCAAAAAATTGTGCCTCTGGACAAATACCTTGGAGCAAGGTTTGCTGTTTAATTTTGGACTTTGTTCTAATTTCTAATAAAGACATAATGTTAGCTTTACTTATCATTCCTCACCATATTTTTCTGCAGTAGGTTGTGAGTGTAGATACATTCCAAGGTAGGAAGTTGATGGTCAGAATGCTCATCTCATTACTCTTTTCAATGCCTAAGTTCACAGAGTATTTACTGGAATCCTCAGACTTCAATCTTTTGTTCGGAAAGTCCTTGAGAGTGAATTACTTCCACCTGGCTTGTTCTTCCTTATATAAGGCATTTTCTTACTTGAAATACAGGTAAGAAGTTGATTGTCAAAGTCTAAGAGCACAGAGTATTGATTGGAATCCTCAAACTTCAGTCTTTTGTTTGGCAAGTCCTTGAGAGTCAATTACTTTCACCTGGCTTGTTCTTCCTTATACAAGACATTTTCTTCCTTGTGGTGGCGAGGGACAGTGGAGATACATTTAATGATTTACTGAGGCTTCAACAATGTTTTGACAGGGGAACTTTGTCTTCACTTTCTCACATTGGGCTTGACTACTGCCCTTAATGTCCCTCTAGCCACAACAACCAGAGAAGAATGACTTTGCTTTAGAGGGGTGCAATTTTTTGTTCAGCACCTCTACCCAGCCTGTTCTTTTGACAATAGCGAGCTCAATCGACCCTAAGTTATGGTTTTGCAATGACTGTGATAAAAAGGTGATCAATTAATAATGTGTGCCCATTACTTAAATGAATAAGAGAAAGGAAATAAACAATCGGAACATCATTCACAGAATGCATAAATTATCACTGAGCTCTTATTCAACTCACAGTCTATCTACATAAGTATGTATACATGATCAGCAGAAATGGAGGTGACACAATATACCCATCCCTGTGACAGCTAGGGTGCACCCCCAAATTTTTTTGGGGTTGGTGGGTTGGGGATGGCAATAATATATATATATATATATAGAAAATAATAAATATTAATTTTTTTTAGCATTTACCATAAACATTTGTAGCTGCTTGTGAGCATAATAGCCTATGCTATATAGCTCAGGCAATTAAGAAAAGAGCTGAGTGACATTCCCTTATCTGCATTCGGACATGAGCAAAATGCAGCTTAGCTTTAGGAAAGTTAAGTGTAACTATTTTCAGTTTTATATAAGGTCCATGAAGGGTCTATGAGATGAATGCCTGTCTCTATAACAGCTTTTCTTCCTTGTATTTCTTGTTTATGATGATTAGGTTAAAAGACATTCCTCTTTCAATATGTTTTGCAGATTTTTGCAGCTGTGTTGAAAACCACTACAAAACACTGTGTGATATACATGCATGCATTTTGTAAAGAGATTAGATTCATATTTCATATTAATAAGGTGATTGAATTAGGATTTATTTAAACACTTAGTACCCAATCTGAGTCACTATTATTGGATTGTTTTCAAAATGCATGAGGTTGGGATGGTGAAAGAACTGGACTTGAATAACTCCTGTACACCCATTTAAAATATGTAAAAGCTAATATGACCCCCCAAAATGAGAAGAACAAGAGCAATAACCAGAAGGATGAGACGTTTGAGATGTTGCATTTCTTGGTTTGTTGACATGGAGGCTTTGTTTGCTGTAATGATGTTGCTGAAAATACAATAGTTAGATCACTAAAAACACAAATCAAAAGCCATCATACAAAGCCCATGTTTTGAGCTGCAAGTCTCTGAGTTCCCGATGAAGTCCCTGGCAGATTGGGGATGTTTCCTAGGGTCCTCAAGTCCCTGAAATGCCAGAACAGTGGGTACAGGGCTCTTTTTGGGGGTGACGGGTCTGTTGATGTTTGGACAACATCGGGAAGACATTCTCTAAAGATAATAATTAATAATATAATTATTATTGATTATTAAATATAGTATATATAATAAGTAAATGATAATAATAAATAGTTATTGATTATTCAAGGGACACATCCTTTCATGGATGGTCACCTTATGTTCCCTATATATGGAACACTCATCATTGTAATAATACATCGAATATTGATATCATCTCATATGAAAAACAACAGGGTCCCTGTGCAAAATAGGTGATAACTTGTCAAGAGAGGGCTTCCCTTTATACACATAGAAGATAATGTACATGGCAATTGGGGAACACAACTGTCTACCCAACTAATTAGGACTTATTGACGAGAAATTCCTGATGCTGTCTTCATAATCAGCTTGAGACTTAAGCCATGACCCACTTCAGAAACTAACTCAGTTTAAAAATAAGAGAAAGGAAAGAAACAATCACAATGTCTTTCACAGAACACAAGAATTGTTATGAAGTTCTTAGTCAACTTGCTTTCTGTTTACACAAGTATGTATGTGGAGGTGACACACAATGTACAGTATGAATGGCTCCACTTGTGATGATAATTCAAATCAAGTTAGGGGCCCTCTTTATACACTAGAGGATTATGTACATGGTTGGAGAACACAACCGTTCACCCAACTAACTAGGACTACCTAATGACGTCTTTATAAGCACCTCACGATTTAACTCACAACTGACTTCAAAAATTAACAAAATTGAACATCACATGATAATAAGAAAAAATCCATAACAAGACTTCTATTCAACACCGACCATTATACATTTGATATATATTTATAGGAACACAATATTATTCAATATATAATCGTAATTATAATAAGAGAATTTATTCAAGAGACCAGTTTAGGGCTAATATCCTTCTCTGTTTGGTCCATTCGGAACTGTTTAACTACCTTCACATCCAACACTAGTAAAATTTTTGATCCAATGTTCTGAAATCTGGCAAAAGCCGATGGGTAGACCGGAAGAGGTATGATATAAACCATTTTTTTGTTAACCTTCCCAATGAGCATGTTGATTGGTACCTTTATGTTGATGGACAGGTCGACCCATATACAAAGTTGAAGCACGCTTGTTGGGTCAGTGCACTGACACTGTGGGAAGTTCAAGACAGATGAACTTCCTTGTTGGAGCCACTAGGTGGTTATAAACTGCCAAAATGGAAAAAGGAGATGGGTGAACTCTATTGATATAGATTAATGGACTGTGGTTGTATCCTCAGTTGAGAAGTTTTCAACCCATTGGATGCGAATTACTGTAGTAACGTAGTTCCATGGCTGGTTGAAGGGTTGTCTTCCAAGTGGTGAATTGTATCAGGAAATACCCCTTGATGATGTCTCTAATACCATATGATCCTCGGACCATGTGGATTCCAGGGTTCCCAAACTTAGGACCCAACGGCAGCTTCTAAGGGAATTTTATTGCGGATGTGCGAGAGGAAAACAATTGTGAATCTGATAAACAACTACCTCCCCTCACTTTATGTTAGACTCTTCTACAACTGACGGTGGGTATTGCTAAGGCAAGTATAAGTCCAAGGTTTGAAGCTGTGTTATTGGATCCGTAAGGCCCGGGGGCTGGATCCGTGGATCCCCAAATCGGACATGGATTCGGATCTGCTGGGATCCGCCCAGGATTTGTATGGTCTTGGACTCGTTGATCTAGATACATGTGATTGGGGCAAGCCCATGTTATCTCTGCCCCCCAAAAGAAGGAAGGTCGGAATTTGTAGCGGCGCCCTTTCGCCTCTGCGTTTACTTGCTCCACTTTCTCTGGAATAAAGATTTCGTATATAATAGCCATTTTGTTAGATTTTCCATCTGATCTGGGGATTTTTGGGCTTATCGAAAAGATTGGGAGAGTGAACTGCTTATGGTTCGATCAGTGAGACGAGAGACAGGAACGAAAGATGCTGTTCTGTAGGCCATTCAGATCTGCTAGCTGGTGGACGGGACAAATCAATGTCGGCATCATGTTACTTGCATCAATCTGTTGACTAAACTACAGACAAGACCATGGATTTTTTGAATTTTCGGGTTACGCGATAATAACTGGATTACTCTTCCAGCAAGGGTTTTTTCAACAGTTACAGCTATTATAAACTTTTAAGCATCAGCTCTTAAATATATTAAAGGTAATGTTTATAAACCACGGCCTTTTTACATTCTCGAATTAAATTTAAACTTTATAAACCACTTATAAAGTTTCTATTAAGGAATCTTAAAAGTAATATGTTAAAAGTGAAATGGTTTATAAAGTGACTTATGTAATGTAATAACTAATAAATTAATGTTTAAGTTGTATAAAATAATTAATATTAAATATACATCAATTATAAGATTACTCATCTAATATATTAATTATTTTTATAGATATTATATATTTAAATTTTTGTACATATTTGTAAATTATTTTTATAAATATTATGTGTGTGTGTGTGTATATATATAAGTTATATATTTAAATATTTGTGTATATTTATTTTTAGGTAAATTTTATATTTACAAATTATAAAAATATATTTATATTGTTTGTACTTGCTGTTTCCCTGCCGCATGGCGATTCTGGCTTTTCAAAAAATTGGCGGATCTGTATCCGGATCCAAATCTTGGTAACTTAGTTAAAATAGAAAACAGAAATTAAAACTAATTTTCGTAATGCAGAAAATTAAATTTAACTTAGTTTATGATCAAAATTTGGGGGGCCTAGTTCACTATTCAAGGCTGGAAATGTAAATTTCTGAACTAAGTAAAGTGTTGGAAATGCATTTAACTTAACACATAAGTCTAAAAACCCATTTCCAGCAAGTATAAACAACAAACTAGCCTAGTTTAAGGTCAAAAATTGAAATCCTAGACTAATATTGTTAGTTGGAAATTGAGCTTTCTGATCTAATTAAGAGGTAAAAATTACAAAATACTTAACAGAAAATTTATATTCAATTTTCAGAATGCAAAATAAAATGAAAACTTGCTAGAAGAAAAATATTTTTTTTTTGAGATGGATGAGGGGGGAAGATTAGTGCTTAACTAATCTTTGGGCTAATGGACTAATTCACATTCATAAAGAGGGCCTACTTTATCTAAAGTCTAGGATCTAATGGCTGCTCTAAATCATGACACAAATATCCCATATGGCTGGAAATTAAAGCCTAAAGCTATGCAAGGAAACAATCCTAAAGATATCAATTTTAAGGTTATGCCCAGTTATTTGCTTGCCTAAATATTACTAAATCTAGTTACTACTATTTGAAGCAACTAGATGAGAACTGTCTAATGCAAATTCACGCCTAGTTATTCCACCACTTGAAGTAGATTTCTTGCTTAGATAGCCTTGATTCAATCCTTTTGCTTGCATAACAAAAGCTCCAATCAACAACAAATGCTCACACAATGGCCTCATACAACACAAACAAAATGCACTCCAAGGTTTTTACTCCAAG
Organism: Picea mariana; assembly: GCA_032191745.1. NCBI lineage: Eukaryota > Viridiplantae > Streptophyta > Pinopsida > Pinales > Pinaceae > Picea > Picea mariana. The sequence goes on from JASDQU010816656.1 coordinate 7,389, forward strand.
AAGAGGTAATGCTCTAATATTATCTCACTCAATAACAACCCTTACAAATGAGGGGACCCTCATAATAAAATAATAATAATCCAGTGATCAAGTTTGATAGGTTAAACAGATGTTAAATTAATGTGTTATGTAATATGAATTAGCCAACATAAAGTTTTTTAATCTCTCGATGTGAGAGAGCTAAGAGGGTTTTTTATTCTCTCCATGTGAGAGAACCAAGAGAGCAAGGGCACACTTCGAGATGCTCTCTCCAACATAACAATATAATATCTCCAAGAGAGCGACACCCTAGGWGAAAGTGCCAAGAAACTACACTCAAGAAGTAGTAGAATAATAACCCAAGAGAGTGTGCCCTCCTAACATCTTCCAAGAATTACAATACTGGTCCCAAAGTAGTCTCCAAACCTCAACAACCATCCAAAAATAGTAACCATAGAAGCATGTGCATTGGGTCCATGTTGACCAAGTAGGATAACCATAAAATAATCCCATGAAGAAGAGTGCACCCTAGGCAAGTGTGTGACCGCTCCCAAAAGGTAGGGCGAATTAGGTCTAAGTCACTTTAAACCCTCAATCAAGCGGAAACAAATTATGAACAATACCTAGTCAAAGATGCAAGTGGACCAACTAATGGAGCACTCCACCTAGGAGAATGTGTCAAAATGGGCAAAGGCATGTGAATAAGTGGACGTGAGTGGAATAAATTAATGAGGAAAAGGTTGCATGCATAACTAACCTTCAAACCATGTGCAAGCTCAACCACCTTCTCAACATATGTGCCAAGGATACGATATGGTCAAATCTGTGGCATGTGTGAGTGTGAACAAGGGCTAAATATACCCAACAATTTTTTCATGAGGGAAACCACTAACAAAGATTACTTTTTAAATGTAGCATTGTTTCAACATGTGTGCCAAAGGGGGAGTGCTACCCTAAATAATGAAATATGCCAAATGAAAGGGTAGTTGTGAAGGGACAACTATATGAAAATGAATGAAATGACTCATGATCTCTCTAGGTGTGGGAATATGGTGAAATGTGAGTGTAATGTGGTTTGTAGCAAGGGACAAAGTGGTAATATGGTGAAAAATTGAAGATACCTAGGAAAAATGATGGAAACGGGATGAATGTGAGTGTGTAAAGGTAAAACACTAGGGGAACACCCCAACATGAGGACACCAAAAACTAAAACAAGGCATGAGCCCACCATGAAACAACCCAGTGAAGGTAGTGACTAGAGCATCATGAGCAAGGGAAACAACAAGATGGTCACCCCAACTATGATCAACCATGGACAAATGCCTTCAACAAAATGAAAATACATGATAGTCGTTGAAGCAACCTCCACCAATAGTACAAACATGACCGATCCATCTGATATGCTGAAAAGAGTGAAAAGGGCACGCCAAATGATCATTTCAGGTCATCCTGTAAAAATGCCACCTTCCCCCTTGGTTGGCCAAGGGTCGGGTAAACCATTAGGATAGCACCAAAAATAACATCTGCACCATGATAATGCCTATGATCTGCAAGTGGTACATAGAAAGTCCATGGGTGTCATCATGTAAGCTGTCATGAAATGGTCCTCGGACACCCCATACAACATATGGTGTAACAAAAACCATTAGCCTTATTTCTAAAATTAATATTCCTGTTGGTCGTCTATATGTTTCTCTAATCACAACCATGAGTTTCGGATTTTATCATGATATTTTTGGAGTTGGGTATCTTGAGCTTTCAAAATGGTAACACAAACACTGCTTACAGTCAACCTCAAAATCGCACATGGGATGGGCTCATTTGAATTATTCTGTTTTTCACTGAGTATTATTGTCTCTCAATCTACTTATTGCTTCTCATGTTACCTGGTTTTTGGTGTTACTATATTGTATACATGTGAGATTTTGTTTTTTTAATCATAATTAGATGTTGAGGATGGACATACACTACATTTGGTGGTTCGACAGCCCCTTCAACACCCACCTTCGTTTATGGCAGGAATTGCTGGCGATGGCCACGCTGAACCTCAAGGTACAAGTTGTTTCGTACTGCCTCTAGAGTTCTTTTCATTACTGTTGAACTTATATAATCTTTTTTATTGAGTTCCTCTCGATTATTATTGTTGTTCTTTTCTGTTTTGCATAAACATGTTTCTTAGCTTTGCCTTTCAGAGCAAAATGAGGTGGTTCTTCAATTCTGGATGTAATAGCTGCCTTTTAGAGAAGGATTGCAAGGTCCATGATGCTTTATGTTCTTAAAGAATAACCCAAACATAGATTGGAGGGCCTTAACTTTGTGTAAATTTGTGAGATTGATGAGCCTCTCTAGGCATGGGTGCTTGCAAGTGAGAAGATTCTTTTGCTTTAGGTTTCTTTTTTAGCATCTTTTGTGAATTGAAAAAGGAAATTTATTAAAGAGGTCTCAGAGCACCTGATTTGGATGGAAACATTTGATTGCATAAACTAGAGATGAAATACTTGTCAAAGTTGTATGTCACCTTGTGGTCGGAGTGTGGCTTGGATGGTTATTTTATTTTTTATTTATATAATAATTCCATTATGCCCATTTTATTGTTAGACTCAATCGATTGTACGGAACAACCTGGTATCTGTTAAAAATTCCCATTATTTGAGTCAGTGCAAATACATCCCCAACTTACATTTGAAACTCTGCCTTTATAATTGCAAAGATTAGAGGAATTGAGATTGAGCTCAAAAGCTAGCAATAAAGATGGCCCAAAAACATGCAGCTGCCTTTCTTGCTGAAGTTAATGATAATTATTAATTAACAAAATTAACTAATCATCTTTGAAAAATTTCTTTTCTCTGAAAGTATTTGATTAAATATTTAATAATTGAGCTCAAAAGCTAGCAATAAAGATGGCCCAAAAACATGCAGCTGCCTTTGTTGTGGAAGTTAATGATAAGTAACAAAATTAACTAATCATCTTCGAAAATTTCTTTTCTCTGAAAGTATTTGATAAAATATTTAATACATTACACTTAAGAGGAAAGAAAGCCATTTCTACATGCAACGTGCTTGTGCTAAATTTCCCTATTCTTGTCAGATATATATGGCATGGCATTCCGATGTGATCATGCATGTAAGAATATTAACCACATACTAGTTTAAAGTTCTTATATGGAGGTGTAATCTTGAGAAGAAATGAAGACTAACTTATGAACAAGTGGCATGAAATTTGGTAGTTCACTATTATGCACCATTTTGTTTTTCACGTGAATGCCTTTTAATTTGTATAACCTACCTCTTGGACAATATGTTTTGGACTATATTATTAGTTTTTGGATAATATTGCTTATATCAATCATCTTTGAAGAAATAAACAGTATGTTGTCAAATATTAAATTTATTGTGGTCGCCCACCTTGTGCATGTAAGAATATTAATCATGCAGTAGTTCCCAGTTCATTTTTGGAGTTTGAAGCTATGGAAGAAACAAAGAGTAAGTTGTGAACCAGTAGAATGAAATTTGATGGTTGAGGACCAGTTACCAATTTCTATAACATGCTCTTTTAGAATAGGTTATGGACTTTACTAGCGATGTTAAGCCTATATTGCTTATATCAGTCATGTTTCAGGAAAGGAGTAAGTTGTGATACAGATTGAAATTGGTGGTTTACCACTATTTATAATATTTCTAGTTTCAGGGTAATGTCTAGAGTATTGCTGTTGGAGAATGTGTTGTAGACTTATTGATTTTGGAATAATATTTGACAATAGTTAAATTTTAAACAATCAAAGAAGCATGATTATAGAGTAGCATCTGCATATCTTGAAAGTATTGAAAAGAAATCATATTTGAGAGAGAAATCTGAACCATATTGCAGGAGCTGATCCTATTGCAGGTGATACTCGAAACAGGAGTGGGCAAGTGTCCCACAGTGTGGTGCTTGGGACCTTTAACATTCCGGATCAAGGTGATGGGGGTATTCCAGATCTAAACAGGGTAAGTTAATAAATTTGCAATGTAATGCGTCCCAGAGGATTTGATGTTTGTATTTGTGTGTAGTACTTTACTTCTATTTGTGTATCTCAATGTCATTTAATATTTTTGTAGTTTTCAAAAGGTCTCTCAATGGATTAAATAATTCAAATTCTAGTATCAGGCTCTGAATGGATTAAATAATTCAAATTCTAGTATCAGGCTCTGAATGGATTAAATAATTCAAATTCTAGTATCAGGGGTCTGATGGTATTGCATTTTCATTGTGTATAGATTGTTTCGGCTGTGTTGAATTCTGTTGGCATTGGTAGTCTAGTACCTGTAAGTGCCAGCATTGGCAATGGGTCAAGTACGATGGCTGTGAGTATTGCTATTAAGACCTATTCCTTATTTCTCAATTTTTGAGGTTTGCCTTCATGATTACAATTGGATTTAATTATTTAAATAAGATTTTATACCTTGGATTTCTGAAATTGTCAGTCTGTTTTACCATCTCATGGCCAGCAAGGAACTGGTTTGCAAGGGCAAGAAAGAGCGGTCAATGATAGTAGCAGATCAGATACCAATCAGCCACAAGCCGATCATATTTCAGATGTTCAGGTTGACCCTGGTCATGTTTCATTTCGTTTCCCAGCAGGACCATTGCTAAGGCCTTTTCAGCAAGCCACGGTGGGTTTCTCTGTAATCTCCATACATATGTTGCATCTCTGTTTAAAACACAAGGTGCCTTTTTTCCCCATTATTCATTGGATGAAGTGAATAGGTAGTTTTTTCTAGTCTTCATATTGAGGAATGAATTAAATTTCCTTTGCTTGCTTTTACAGGTTATTCCTGATTCATTGACAACATTGTCCCATTATTTAAATCGCATGAGGAATGAATTTGCACTAAACAGTGAGTATATTTCCTTTTTTCTTTAGGATGCAGCTTATGTAATTAAAATTAAGTAATGGAATTATACCTGCTCACATAAGGGATCATAGAGTGGTTTGGATGGAAGATCAGGTGGATAGAAATTTGTCTTTTGTTCATGTCACAGGTTTTGATAATCAATCACAAACTAGTACCATTGAAAGCAATGAAGCAGAGGGTTTTAGATCAACGGGTTTACCATCAGTTGCTGGAGGTTTGCCAACACCAGCAGTCTTGGGAGCAGTCATTCGGTCTACACAACAGTTATTGATTCAGCAGGCTGGAGCTTCACTTGACGTAAATCCTGCTTGCCTGGTTATTCAAATCTGCTCCTTTAATTTCTATATAATCAAGGAATTACTTGCTTCTATATGCCTACAATGAGAAACCTTGAAGACTGTTGGAAGCCCTGCCGAAGTTAGTTTGCATTGTTTGAGGCCTATCTTGAATTTCAGTGCCACATCCCTATGCTTCAAAATGTTGTCATATCCAAGTTTTACAGGCTGTTCACGATGATATCATTGTTGTATCTGTACAAAGCATTTTCCATGTGCTTAATTTTCATTGAAGGTGTTATTTTTTAGATGTATACGATACCTTCTTGTTATCTTCTAGGTGTGAGCTACACTTTCTAAGCAAATCAACAATCTTGTGAACCCCGATATTCCTCTAGTTTTTTGTAGCTAACCTATTAAAATTACATCAATTCATTTTCAACAGCAGTTTTACAGGGAAGCCTTACTGGGCAGGCGTGTTTTCGATGTTTAGTACTTCATCTTTCTGTTATATAACCTTAATTTGTAAGCCTTTTTTAGATGGCGGGGGGGGGGTAGGGGGTGTATATCCTTGTTCTTTACCTGATAGATGACATCTTTATTAGTCCCATGTCCAATGGGAGCATTAGGCACAATGCAGATATTGGAGATGTTGACATGGATAGTTGTACATCAGTTAATGCCCTCTGAACATGAGTTGCCCCATGATCGACTTCCCATGGGAGGRWATAGTACTTGGTGTAAAGTTGTTACTTCTTCCTCCCATGGCTAGCATAATTATCTTGGATAGGATTGCATCATTATATTTTTCAAATCTTCTTAGRGTTTATCGACCTTGGATTTCACAAGAGCTTCTGCTTAGAGTTCCAGATTGCTACTCCTAGGCCAATTGCTCCCTTATGAAGTTATTAGGTCAGTATTGCCGACTTTCAGTGATTGATGGCAATGCAAATTTTCCCTCTGGTTTAGATTTTGACTTGAGAGTTCTTTATTATTGAGGATTTTGTATRTGGTTTCTCTAACTTGTTCTCTTTGTTGTGGCATTGATGAATCACATTACCCTGCTTTTATTTGTTACTGTCATTTTCTTTTGACTTTAAGGTAAGAGATTACCTAGTCAAATTTTATTTCAATATTATCACCCATTTTGGTCATTAGTGGACATTGATATAATTTCATTTTCATTTTGATTTTCCCACTATTTTTGCAATATGTGTCTTTAGCTCTTGGACATTTTTTTAGTTATTTTTCGTTCTATCCATTTAACAAATGAAATTCTAGGTAATTTTATAATTAGGTTTGTTTGCTATCAAGGGTTAACCTTTGTGTCAAAATCCAAAGTGGCATTTCTTCTTCGAAGGTTCTGTAGTGACTTGCATTGTGCCCCATAAAAAATGTCAATGCTTGGTGGAGCTAGTCCATAGTTGTAATTGTTGAATAAAAACAACATACGATGGGGGCACATCACCTAGGGGTTGTAGAGACATTTGTGTCTCAGGGATGTGACGAGGATAACTYAGAGGTGTCCTTGAGATGTCTTTTGTGATGGGATTTTTTGTGAATGCCCCACTCAAGTGAAATAATTTGGAACAACATTTRACATTTAAAATATCCTTAAAAATTTGTTATGTATTTCTCACTTAAAGGCATGTCCTTAAAAATTGTTGAGCAACTTTGATATTCTTGCAACCTTTTCTTTATGTATCATGTACTCTWTACTACAATTGGTGCATGCCATTTATGTGATGATGACTGATCTATTGTAGTATGATAGTAATTTGTTTTCACTTGGTCCTAACAAAATGATGACTAATCTATTTCAAATTGTCTATGGAGATTTTGAATTCTGTATATTTGTGATTAGTATTATTAATTATTTGATTATAATTGTGATTAGGCTTTGATCTCCTAAATTATTATCTATTTCACTTTTTAGGGTTTACCTCCCTTTTCTATTTTATTGTTTAATTGTTCTTTCTTTCACCTAGCCTTTTAGAATTGCTTAGGAGATGCTATGCCTACACTCCTTTAGCACCTACACTCCTTATAGCTATTGTCAAAGGTCTCATGCATTATTTCAAGTCGCGATGGTTGATCACAATGATGACCAGTGAGGTTTTTCTTCTGGTTTTTGTTCGAGAACCCATGATCCACTCCATCAGTGTTCTTGAGACTCCCCTTTTTTTTTTTTGCTGTTATACCAACCCAATTCTTATTGGTGATTAAGGTGGAGGATAAATTGGCCATGGTATCTTCTTTGATTATATGCGTACGTTGATATTCCCTTATTGGAAACAACCACTCAATACATAATTTGCTTGTGATGGTAGCTACTTCACTCAGATGGGAATGATTTGCTTCCAACTGTGATACCAAAACTATTGCAGTTTATGGTGGCTTGATTGGTGGCGAGATTGGCCACTGGGAGGCATGAAAAGAGAAGGATTAGAAGGGATTGGCAATAGGGGCGTGATGACGAAAGATTGATTGAGACGAATGAAGGTAATCCTAATTAGATGGTGGTTGGTACAACACTAGACAGATTGGAAATGAATGGTCATTGCTAAGGCAAGCGATTCCAATAGTCCTCTTTTTACCATGGTTTTGTTTTTATGAGTACCTCAAATAGGAAATGGTGGCTTACATGTTGATGGACTATAATGGTGATGGATGTGTGCCATTTATTATTTTGAATTCTGGTTACATCCTCTAGGGTTTTGGTYCTTATCTTCCTTYAATTTTTCTTTGTAGTGGCGTAATTATTCAGTGATTGAAAGAATTATGGCCAAAAGTCGTATTGTGGTCAAAGACTCAGAGTCAAAGAAACTTTGATAAATGTGTGGCCAAAGATTGGATTATCGYGTGCCTTAGAAGGGGCTTTGATACCTGTTGCCGCCTTTATACACACGTGCGCTAACGTGGAAGAAATCTTCAATCCACTTAGTGTGTCCTTGGGGGCAAGTCTTGAGTCAAGGTGCTGTCACCTGATCCTCAACTCCTCCGTCTAGGCCAACTCGTAGTGAAGCCAAGGGGGGTAGCCCCTAACAAATATACTAAGGCTTTTAAGCTACTCCAAGCTAAGAAACCACTCTAGGAGTTTATTGTAGAATAAAACACTTATTGCAAAGCATTCAACACATTCATTCGTTAGATAAGAAAATCAAAATAAAATAGATGTCTAACCATAAAGATACATGCATAATAAAGTAAGGATACAATATCTGCAAGATTTATACAATTATTAGACAATCACATTGAGAATGAAATACTGCTCATGAAAGTAAAAGATGTAACCATAAAACCAATGCCTTAAAGGTATCGTGGGTAGTTGTTGAATGCGTGTTTTATTAAGGTTTATTCAAGGTAGATTAATGAAGATGTGTGGCCTCTTTAGAAGTTGTCCTTTTGTTTGGAAATTTGCTAAGAACTTACCGAAGCCCCAAGGCTTCACCAGTAAGTTCAATGAAGGTGCTGGATGTCCAACACATGGAGAACCTAGATCTCAAAGTTCCCATCTGACTTCACACACTCTCTTCATGCGKTTTCCTTCACATCAAGACAAYTACTATTAAGGTTTCCCTMATTAAACTACTCCACACTAACAACTCCGGTTCTGATGAATTCCAGGATCGAGCTAGGCTCGCAAGGGTTTGGAGCATACAYCGGGAACCGCGAGGAAGGTTTATTTTAAAACTTGAAAAATAAAACTGAAAGTAAATTACTAAAAATGAAATTGAGAACTAAGCTAGCATGAAAGTTACTTTGCTTAGATGCATAAAGTAGTGATTGCTTTGAAAAAGTTACTTTCCTTAAGTTTGTGTGTTATGAAAGCRAAACAAGTAAGAACTTGAAGGAAAAAGAAGGAAACACACAACCACCACAAATCCCCCAAAAGGGGATGACAAAACTGGGTACTAGAGGCTGGCTTTTATTAAACCTATTACAATTCGAGAGGATGAACTCTCTTTTATGATTTTTTCTTTTTGGATCCTTATAGAATGGATCAAGATACTAATCAACTATTACAAAAAGAGACTTCAAGAGTCTTGGTCTTCAAAGGATCCAACTTGGGGTGAAGAATCTTCTGTTTTGGCTCAAAACTGTCAAGAATCCCCCTTGTTTTGTGACGGACCTGCTATAAACCAGCAAACAAAGTTGATTAGATTATAATAGGAAACAACATAAAAAGCAAAGAAAAAAATGAATGAACTTGACTAAACTTTATCAGTGCTTTTTCATGCAAAAAAGGGAAAATTTTGGGGTTTTTTAGAGACTTTAAATGCTGCTAACTAAGCCCTCTTAGATGCTTTTTTTTGGCTGTCCTAAAACAATAACATAAAACATCCAATTGGCTAGATATGAAATGCAAACAAATAACAATTTTCTAACTTGAGATTAGACAACAAAATTCAGAAAATTGCAAAAGTAACCTAGATCTAATCTTTTGATTTGGAAATAAAACAAAATTAGATCTAACTTGTGCATGCAATGCTAGATGATAAAATATAACCCTTAAACTTACATCTAGCTAATCATGCAACCGAAAAGAAAAGATAAACGAAGAGAAAATTTTGATCTTTTAGAGCCTTTGCTTGAGCTTGTGAATCCTTGGGCTATGGGGTCCCTTTTGGTGTGAAGAAGAGGGAAGAATRCCTTTTTCGAACTCCTTAGAAAAACAGAAGATGCAATCAAGCTCTCTTGGTTCTCCAAGACTGGGATCTTGTGTGCTCCAAACACCTCGCCAATACCTAGCAAAAATTAGTGTTTCCTACAAAAGAGACTTCATTTACATGTTAGTTTAAGCAAAAACACAWCATGCAATACAAGCATCAAGTATAAGTAAACAAATAGATAGATTAATAAACAAGTWTAAACCATCTACTCCAACTAAATAACAATATTCTTACCATTAGCCAATATGCAAAGTTAAAGAGAGAGATTTAGAGCAACATCACCTCATGTACCAACATTCATCCACACATTGAAACCACACACCAATAGCTTGACCTCCAAAGTCTCTTTGATTCAAATAAGAAAAATATTACAATATGATCAAGTTGCCCAAGCTCCAATTGCTTAAAGGAGGGTCGAGCTTGCTTTATACAATTTCGGGTGAGAACTACAAGGCAAGTGCGCATGGCAAAGGGAGAGTGCGCATAGGGTAGAGTGAAGATGAGTGGAGTGGAGGAGGGATACATATTCAAGTGAGGCAAGTTCTCTTCGGTTTAATTGAAATGTGAGGAAAAGAGAGAATGCCATTTGTATATGGTAGGTGAGGAGGTCGAGTCTCCCTCTTGGGATTGACACCCTCCTCCCTAAATCTGCCAACCAGCTTAAGGAGAAGTCGAGTGGCAACATAGGGATCTCCACCCTTGCCAACTCACTCAAGCAACTCACCCAAGACACTAGAGAGACTCGACCTCTTGGTCTTGAACTCCAGACAAAGGAAAAACATGTTTCCAACATGTTTGCTAAGTTTTAGCAACTCCTAAAATTTAGGAAATTAATTAAAATGTCCCTTTTTTACCTTTTTGAGAGCAAATTACAATTTTGAGTGATTAAAATCACTTTTTTGCCTCAACAAAGGGGGGATAAGGGTTTAGGAGGTGCTCTGGTTAAGAAAATGAGCACAAATATGGCATCTAACAATGA